>CAAKHG010016375.1:27033-52544 GCA_901007715.1 Dactylopterus volitans | reverse complement strand
AGTTACCTTTGAAGTATCTGGGCTCGCCATTGCTGTGTGTGTGTGTGTGTGTGTGTGTGCGTGCGTGCGTGCGTGCGTGTGTGTGTGTGTTTGGGGGTGGAGGGTGGAGGGTGGGGAGGTAGCAGCAGTAAATGATACTAGCTTTCTACACCTTGTCAGTTATTAGGAGAAGCCAGAAGAGAAATCTGACATGGCTCTTGGTTGTCTACAGAGAAAGATAATTGGCTAACAGGCCTCACTACCATCTACCGTACTGCACTTTGAAAGGCATTTCAAAGTTTTGCAGCTAAAGGGAGACAGGATGATAAAATATGATATGATATATATGTATATATATATATTTATATACATTTATGCATATATGAATACCACCTCCATATATACATACATACATACATACATACATACATACATACATACATACATACATACATACATACATACATACATACATACATACATACATACATATAGTTATTCTTAGCTAAAATCAGTGTGTGTATATATATGCATAATGTCGCCCCCCCCCCAAACCAAAGGCAAGACATGAGTCCATTCCAGACCTCCTTGTAATTCTAATCCTGTCCATATTTACTTCTTTGTATCGAACATCTATTTGTGGAGAAGGGACAAATCATAAAAAGATATCAATGAATGATAAATGCTCCAAAATGAATGCAGACTCTAAAATTTCAGTCGCACCTCATCCTCACTTTGTCTTTTCATGTCTGGCTGCTCATAATATAAACAATTTGGTTTAATTAAAACGTTAACATGAAGATACAAGTGAGAAAAACTGAGAATGGAAAACCAAAATCAAATTTCACTTTTCTTTTTTCTTTCTTTTTTTCAGTTTTGAAACGTGCTCATAAATAAACATGTGTTGTTTTTGGCTTCTGTCTCTCTATATCAGCCAAAGTATAGAGTATTGCCAGAGTCTAAATATAGTAAGCCTATATAATGATGAGTTAGTATAACCATCCGTCCTTAGTAGTATACTGGAGAGTCTTTTGTAGAAAATACGTTTTTAATTGCATCATTTTCAGTTATTCTGGTATGATTGATGTCTTTATAGCCAGTATGTCACATGTTTACCATTCGCAGTGTGGGTAGAGACAGTGTCTCTATATTGCTCTCCTTGTCTGTGCCTAGTGTCAGTGATGTTCCTGCAAGTGATATTATCTCACTTTTCTTCAAGATGTTGATATAGCATGATTCCCCTCCTGGACCAGTTTCTGCTTCACATTGTATTCAACCAACTCTTCTCGACAAAACTAATTTTAAAAAAAACAAAACTAAACAACAAACAAAAAACACACTTCAGGCATGATATGAGGAAATGCTCCATGACCAACAGATGTGTTCCTAGCTGTAATTAACTATGAAACAGAGTCTTTTATGCTTAGTTAATATGCTTACTGATGGGAAATGTAGATGCTGACATACCATACCATACCATACCATACCATACCATACCATTCCATTTGCAAACATCAGTCTCGCAGTTGAATGAAAAGTGGCACAAATCAAATAATGGGCAAAATTTGCACATAACTGAGCAAAATTTATTTACATTTACAAAAGCACACCCAACTATAAACTGATACTTCTTAACCTCATGAAATGCAGCATGCTTCAATGCATTTATTTTGGGATCTTTCATTCTTTTGTTACAACGTGCAAAAGGGTGACTAAAATGTTAAAATCTAAAGGCTGGCTGTTATTTACACTAAATGGCCATCAGGATTGGAATATCTTAACATTTCACACAAATAAGATGAAAATGCCTGCTTTAATGCTCTGCAGCAATATACCAGTACGTTAGCATTCCTGGGACGTCCAATCACCATGCAGATAATTTTCACGAGCGCCACTGAATCATGAAGGACACTTTAGTCTGAGATGTGATCAAAATATAGAAACGGTGCCCGGCCCTCCACAGTTTGTTAAAGATAGTGACGCTACATTGTCCATTTTTCTTCCCTGCGCTCCACAGAGCTTGTTATGTCCATGTCATTTCTTACATCATCCTGTCACCAGAAAAGTCCAGTTTTAAATTAGGAGCCAGGCACCAAGGACATCTATTAAAATAGTCATTTGGCACTTGAGAAAACTGAGAAAAAAAACATCAGTCTAATCCATGGAGGGGGAAAGGAAGGGTGGGTAAAACATGCATGGTAATTTTTGGTGCCATAACACGATCCTGACAGCGTTGCAGTCAGCCGTGAAACAAATCACAGCTGCAAATTCAGGCTTCAGTCAGAGACAAGTGGTACTTGAATGTATAGTGCCATCATGTGCTTAGTCTGATTTATTACAACGTTCTTTTTAAAATCAGTGACGGTGCATTTTAAGGGGATGTCTGTAAAAAGTGCTACTCAGAAAGCGTTTTCTCTTTCAAAAGTTATATCGCAGCCAGGATGCAGGAATAATGAACCTTATCATAAACTGCAGTTTGTATTGTAAATGGCCTTTTGCTGAGGAGGAGGAAGAGGAGAGCCTATGATATACAAACATAACCGTCCCGCGAGAGCCAATAGTCTTGTGCGTGTGCTTTAAATTCTTATTAAACACTGAGGTGTCAGTGTTGCTCATCTGTCTTTCAGAGGACTGGAGACAGAAGCAGGTTGTGTAGGAGAGCGAGGGGGATGCAGGCAACAACAGCCGCACTGCTGCTGCTGCGGCTGCTGCTGCTGCTGCTGCTGACGCCACTGGGAATGGACTGATTCTGCCTCCGAACACTCCTGGTGCGAAGAGTGGTTGTCTTCTTTGTCTGGACGGAGGCGCTCTCTGTTGTGAAGAATCGGTCTGTGACCCGAGTCACGTCGGCTCTGATGGGTGTCTCAGTGATGAAGCTTGTGTCAATAACGGAGGACGCCTCAGTGGTGTACAGTGAGTCGCTGAGCGAGGCAGAGACGAAACGGAAATCAGTGCTGAGCGTGTAATCTGCCGCGGCTTGGCTAGCAGCGGCAGCGGGGTGATTGATAGTTAGGTGCGAGCCTGTTGTTCTGAGTGGCAGCGTGGTGGGTGTGGTTGTGACAGGGTGGTGCTGCTGCATGTGGTCGGTCTCCTTGGTGGTGCTTAGCGGCGAATAATACCACCACCCAGTGACATGAGTTGCAGGGGACATGGAGCTCAGCTCTTGTGCGCTTGCAGCCAGGGGGGGCACGTTGTAGGAGGCAAAGTGCCAGCCTCCGGTCCTGCCAGTGCGCATGCCTCCACAGACAGGATGTGCATGGCAGGGGCAGCCAAAGATGCGTGCAGGGGTACGCTGAGTCCAGGAGAGTAAGTAGGTCATGTCGGCATGGAGGTGACAGGCCCAAGGGTTGTCTCCCAGGGTGATGACTCTCAGTGATGTTATCTTGTCTAACGCTCCAAAGGGCAGCAAGGAAAAGCGGTTAGCATGCAGATAAAGGTGAGTTAATCTGGGAAGCCGATCAAGTGATCCTGGCAGCACCTTCACAAGGAAATTGTGGGACAGGTCAATGCTCTCCAGGTGTGCGGGCATGTTGGTGGGCAAGGTCCAGAGGTGATTGTAGCTCAGGTTGAGTGCGCACAGGTTGATCAGAGTGTTGTTGATGAAGACAACCCTCTCGAGCTTGTTGCTGGAGAGATCGAGACTGCGCAGATTCCACTGGTAGGCTGTATCATTCTTGTCCAGCAGCTGGATGTGGTTGCAGGCGACGTGGAGCTGCCAGAGGGAGCGCGGCAAGCCGGTGGGCAGGTGGCTCAGCCGGTTGTGAGACAAATCGAGGACGCGCAGGTGGGTGTATGAGGTGAGCTGAGCATCCAGGCTGTGAAGTCGGTTGTGGGACAAGTTCAGGGAGTGCAGGTTGTGCTGCAGGCCGTCCGGCAACTGTCGCAGACCCCTCCAGGAGCAGTCCACCTCCCTGTGGCTGCGGCTGCAGGAGCAGATGGAGGGGCATACAGCGAGGGCATGGCACCCCAGCAACAACACAAGAAGGACTTCCAGAAGGGCCTCACTGGGGGTCAGCAGCACATGTCTGCTAAGAGAAGGAAAAGGGACACTAGAAAATTAGGGCTCGTCCTAACTCACGAGCATTTACCATGTAAGTAACAGTGGCGCCTGCAGTGTGCTCGGATAGCCAATGCAGAGAATGTACATTTGCTGCTGTAGGCAAGACTAACTGCAGAGGGTTGTGCTGAATAAAACTGGTGTCATTGCTGCTTTATAGCTCCACCTTCTGCCAGACTCTCTCTCTCTCTCTGCTTCTCTCTGCCTCTGTCTCTCTCTCTCTCTCTCTCTCTCTCTCACATGCACGCGCATGCACACACAGAAATGTACAGTATGCATACGCGCAGGTTCTTGAGTGTTTGCTGCACATCACTGCATTGCTTGCAGGTGCCTACAGTGCAGTCACGTTGAATGAATCCCTTAGTGCATTCTGCAGCAGTATCCTTCTAAAAAAAAAAAAAAAAAAAAAAAAAATACTGCGATCAGTGAGGGGTTATTTAAGGTTAGAGTTGTAATTTGTTCTTTTTCTTTAAATGATGCACATCTGACCAGGTTTGCAGACAAGTATTTCTGGTGTGTTCAACAATCTCATTCATCACACAGCATGAGAAGTCCCTCATCCCTGGCATGTTGTTCAGCTGTCAGTAGCTGTCAGTGCAGTCAGCGCCATGCCCTCAGAGGAGGAACACCAGCTCAATACATTGAGACATACGCTTTATTAATGACTCCACAGAGATCTAATGCATCGGCCACCTCAAAGGCAAGCAAAGACACAGCTAAATCTGCAGTCTTATGTGTGCCGGAGTGTTGCAGAATGTTTAAAAAAAAAACAAAAAAACAAACAGGAGTCTTGAAATTAGTCCTTAACTCACCTTGTCATCTTCCAGTTACTTTTTTTCCTTTTATTGCCGATACTGTCCTCTCCTGCTTTCAAGCTCGGGACCAGCTGCTGCTGCTGTGCTGAAAGTGGATTTTCTTTGGCTGAATTCCCCTTGACCCTTGCTCACTTGTCCAGTACAGGTTTTTGAGGCTGCCGGGATGCTGTGTGTTGTTTTTGTCTCTCCTGGAAAGCTGAGAGTTGCTATTGCCTCTTATATGGATATGGATGTTTTAGGATTGGTGCGATCAGGCACTGCAGGAGTTACTCTGTGCAGTGCAAGTGAGCGAGGAGGGATGGGGTGTTGGAGTGTCGAAATATTGGAGGGGGGGGAGGGTAGGGGGGCCAGTAAATGGACCACATAATGGAGGGGACTCTGCACACAGGGCTACTGCAACGGAAACTCCTCATTCACTCACCATGCCTCTATTAACCTTTCCTGTTTTATTTTCTACATTTAGAACAACAACTATTAGATTAAATGAGTGAGTCAGGCTTTTACCAGTTATCACTTAAATCAATGTTATCACTATCTAAAGCATCCCCTTAGTAAGTAAAGTGCTGAAGCCAGCCGCTATTTTCTCACTGTGAAGCTTCAAGATTTATTGCAGGGGAGTCTCCTGTCTGCAGCTTCCTATCTGTCATCAGCAATTCAGGCTGTATTCTCCATCCTGCACTGCACCGTTCTTCAACTTCACATGATTAACTTTGGTCATAAATGACAAGTGAGCAGTGACTCAGGTGTTTCTCAATGACCAGCATTTAATTTCCAATCGGAGTTTTTAAACAAGTAAAATGTGGCACATTCCACAAGGGATGTTGTCACTGTTTTTGACTGATTTATGTAACCACAGCTTGGAAATAGCCATCAAATCGAGGCTGTCCTCCTGAGGCAAATGAGAGGTGTTAACGCGAGGGACAAAATGGACATATTTTGCCTTTAAGTCACAAATGCCCCCTAGCGGCCACAGCAATCATGACAACAGAAAAGAGGAAATCAGACGACGTGCCTGTTCAGTGAAAAAAAAGTCTGAGTCAGTCCGGCAGTGTCGTGGTTGAGCCACACAAACACACGGCTTTGGTGCAGTTAATGTGGGCTGAGGAGACAAACCATAAATAAGAAGAGCTGACACTGCTTTCGGGTGCAGGTCTGCATGAGTGCTTGCTGCCTGAAATGTGCCTGAATAGTCTATATGTTGTGTTCAAGGGTTGTCACCTAAAATAACAAAGCTTGGCAAGGACAGAGCACAGGCCAGCAACGACAAGTCCATCATTTTAATTCATTTTTTTTACAGTGTATTTGTACAATTTGAAAGCACCACACCTGAACCAGACCCGATCCTGACTGTCATTCCTAATTGTTGGTCCAAACCTGCAGCAGCGGGCACCAAAAGGTCATTTATCCAAACTCAAACCCTAACCAAGTGTTTCTTGTGCCTGATACTAACTCCTTCCCATTTCAGTGGCCGGGGCATTGACATGGGTAAACTATTCACGCCTTTAATGAAAGGTGCATCATAATGACGTCACGAGTAAGTCAGTGAACAAATATCTGTACGACAGGCGGAAACTGCCCCATGTTGGATTGCTGAAAGGGGTTTTTGTGTGGCTTTGTCAGCTCTGGCTGGAGAGAGAGTTCGTCCTGAGTGAAGGGGCATTGCCCAGAAGAGAAACATTCTCTGCTTGCAAATCAAGCAGATCTCTCCCTTACATTTCCTCTCGTCCTCTCATGCACACATAAAAATGCACAAACAAGCACACACACGCTAACTAACATGAGAAAACTGCCTGTAAACACATTCAAGACTGAGGTTAGAATCCATGTTTTATTTCCCCTTATTTCATGTAATAGTTTTCCAAAAAGAAAAACAAAAAAGGGCGTAAGATACAAATTAGCTTTCACAAAAGTGTATTATAATAGCGGTACATTTTAATATTACAGAATACTAAAAATAGCAGAGACATACAGCTTCTATAAATTCAACCAGAAATGCACCAGTGAGAGCTCATTTTGACTTACAGAGACATGCCTGTGGTTAGTTTACTGTAAGGCGAAAGCTGCTGAAAAAAAACATATTTTGCACATGCACGCACGAACGCACGCCAACTCTCTCTTTCTCTCGCTGTTTTTCTCTCTCCCTCTCTCTCCCTCTCTCTCTCTTTCTCTTGCGCTCTCTCTCTATACCTCGCTCTCCTTTGCTTCCTCGGTGCCCTCAGAGGTGGCGGCTCTGGTAGACTGAGAATCTGTGGCCTCGCCTTTCAGCTCTGGGGAGGATGAGTTTTGGGCCACGATGGCATGAGTCTCCTTCTTATCTTCAGCCACTGAAGCCTCCCCAGTGTTGGCAGCGTCTCCAGCCTCGTTTATCTTCTCTTCTCCCTTTTGTCCATCCTGACTGACCATCTCTCCTTCTTCTTTGGCGGTACCATTACCAACTTCAGCCTGTGTTTCACTGCAACCAGCCATTAATACGCTTGTCTCCTTGGCATCTGCCTCTGGTTGACTTTTGGTCTTCTCGGCAGGCCTCATCCAGTGTTCAGAGTTGCTGGTCAGCATCTTGATATGTCTTCTCATATGGCACACTTTCCACGTCAACAGCAAGGTAGATAGCAGCAGAACAACACAGGCAATGATCAGTCCTCCAGCCACCATTAAGAGATATTCCTTTCTGATGAATGTACAACCAGATGTGGCGGTAGTGACGGTGGACGTTGGAGAATTTGACTGATGGTTCGTGGAATCGTTCTCTTTATTTTTGGAACTGGCAGCAGAGGGGAGAGGAGTCATGCGGTGAGTGGCAAGAGCAGAGGATGCTGATTCTCGAGAATCGTGCATCCTCGTTGCCGACATAGTTTGGCCAGAGGTGGTGATGCGGCTTACTTGAGCTGCACTCAGCGGCAGCCCAAGAAAAGCGATGACGTACAACAGGATGTCGGGGTGTCTCATGGCTCTGAAAAAAACATGGAATAGCAGTAAAGTTTAGTTTCTGCTGATTTTCCCCCTAAATACTTCATGTATGAGGCAGCCATAATTAAACCAGACTCATTTGTTTTGTTTGTTTCCACCAAGTTAAGCATGTCATAATTTCGAAGAATGTTTGGATGCATTTTTCCTTCCATAAAGTACATTTTGAAATGTCGGGATTTAACACATAGCCAATCGCATGTGCTTGTTTTTTAAAACTGGCAAACGTGGATTAAGACGTTTGTGCTGGTGGAAAAAATTGACATGTGACTCCTCTGACTCAGATGATGAGCGACATTCAGAGGGGAAAGTCACTGCCAAAACCAAAAAAAATGTGAGCACATCCTAGTGGATAGAAGGAAAATGTTACACTGACAAGGTTGTGAAAGTTATTCTGACAAACAAACCTGGAGAAAGGTAATTTTCACTCAGATGGCTGTTTAGTTTAATATCATCAGACGAGATGAGATAAGATCAGAGGAGATCAGATCAGCTCGTCATTATATTGCAATGCATGTTCACTGTCTTATAAATTTCCTAAAAAAAAAGAAAAAAAGAATGAGGCTAAAATATCAGAACACAGACCATATATAAGGAAACTACAGAAGCACATTGCATTTACTAGGATAATGTGTGAAATTATCTAAATAATATAACTAAAATAGCGCTAAATATTTATATTTTTCATTATAACTGTTTATTTCCAACTATAATAATGAAATAGAAATAGAAAGCCACCTCAAATAATATAATAGCCTATTCATTATGCACTAATTTTCTATCTGTCATAAAAATCCCTTCAAAGGCGCAGCACATATTTCACTGGATTCTTACTCTGGGAGACCTCCACTATGCGCACGATGACTTCTACAGTTGAATTTTACAGAAAATTTGTGTTATATTATTTAGATAATGTTGCATTCGTGTTTTTCTTGACACATGTTTGGCTCGTCTCAGCACCCTTCCTGATACAACCATAATACCAGCAAAAGATACGCTGGCTGGCTTTAGCGGATGGCGGCTTACTTGACTGCTGCTCAGGACTGGTAGTGTGTGGTTGAGTGAAGCGGTGGCCAATGTGGCACCTTTCCTTATTTCGTAATAACGAGGTCCTGATCCCGAGATCTTTTCTAATAATTACGAGATCCTCATCTGGTAACTACGAGATAAGGTGTCTCATTTTTTTTTTGTATCCTAGTGAATGCAATGCGCTTCCGTAGGAAACTATTCACCTCGCTGGTGAGGCAGCTCTACACTATATCAGTTTAGAATTTATCTGTTTGTGATTTTTTATGGAGCACCAGTTTTTCAATTATAGTTACATATGTCATAACCTATTACGTACCATTACATATATATACATTCGTCCAACAGGAAAAATGTGTTGCTAATAGTTTCATTAAAGTTATTCTGTTCAAATGTACCACTTATGCATGAACAGAGGTCTCCAGTTTTTCCATTTTTTTTTTTTTTATATTTACATTTACATGAACATAAATGTATGTTCTTGACACTAAAATATATAAATGTTAAACACTTAAACATTTACTGTATCTCTCATAATGAAGGACGAGGAAAAACGGTGGGGGAGCGGCGATAACAAAAGCCATGTTTTTCATTTAGATTCACTGGCGACCAATTAAATGCAAACTCAGAAGTTGGACCTGGACGTGCTGAAAAAAATGTTAAAAATACAAGAAAACATAAGAGCATGTATAAAAAAAATAACATTCAATCAGACACTTACATTGTTGGTGATTTTGATATCGTTCCAAGATTTTGTATAAATAAATCTGCTGCAAGTAAAGAAAGATGTGTGACACGTAAAAGAAATCAGACACAGTGACAGGGCTCCAAATAATTGTTACATGTGTACTTGGTCTTACTTCTCTATTCTCTACTATAATAAGAAAGGAAAGGAAGTGGTTAAAGTGTTCTGCTCGGTGCTATAGGTCGTTCTACAGACATCTGTGAGGTGGCGGACCATAAAAAACTGCATGCATGAGAAATGATCATAGAGATCATTTGTCATGCTGTAATTCTAATAATATAGTAATACAATAAAAATAATTTGTAATACTGTAAATTAGCTCTAATTCACTGACGTCGCCTATCACTGATCTAATTTATCATGGTAGAGCTTCAGAAATGGTTTTGTCCAGAGCTGTTGGCCTCTTTTGGATTTTATTGTTCTGTGTATGGCAGGCGATACCCAAACACGCCACCAACAAATTCAATAATTAAGTCAAGTCAAACTTTATTTCTAAAGCACATTTAAAAACAACCTCAGTTGACCAAAGTACTGTACAGAATACAAATATACATATAATAAACAGCCCCCATTTTAAAAAAACATAAGCAATAATAGCACAGTTAAGATAAACAATGAGAACAATAACCACAACAAAATGAAATAAAAACAATGTAAACCATAAGATGGAGAAAATAGAATGTGTTTTAAGACTAGAACTTCTGCAAAAAGCACTTCCTCCAAACACAAAAGAATCTTAATATTTAAATAACCCTTTTCTTCTGGTTTTCTGGCGAGAAGCTGTGCCTCTCAGTAGTTATCTTTTGTGTATGATTACAGTGACTATGTCTTCTGAGTAGGACCCACTAAGCTTTGCGGTAACAACAACCTATACTTTTTCCTGTTCTGGGTTATCTATGTATTTTTGTTCAAGTGACAGATGCTCACATATGATGTTAACTTTAGAGCATGCTTCATGTACTAATAGCAAAGGGCCTTTTCTTGTAATTTGCAGCCACATCAAATGACGTAGAACACAAGACACAGATCAAGGTTTAACACCTAATACGGATAACATCAGTTCATTGAACAAAATAGAGAGCTACACAAATTTGCAGTCAAAGTGCATTAATTCCTGTTTTACTTTCTTGCTGCATATTCATGTGTCCAATAAGACTTTGCACTGCGATTATTTCTGACTTATGTTTGCATTTTACACGTTCTGGGTGAAATGACGTGACAATGCAGATTCCAAGGCATGAGCCACCCAACACGCTTGTTTCTCGGGAACAAGCTGGACATTTGCAGTGGTGCTGGGCAGTAGCGAAAGCTGAAGGCCTTGTGATCCATGATGGCATTGGCATGGATCTCACTGACCGGTGGTGGACTCACTAGCTGAGGACACAGAGGCCGGGCTGGCACAGATCGAGATTTAGCTGGCCCAGGTCTGGCCTATTCACTGGAGAAACTTTGGGTTAAGGTCTAGTCTTGAAAGGAAACAGTCTCAGGGGAAACTTGCGGAAGAACATAAAAGGTGGCCCCTCACTTCAAGCTAAGATGTAGTTTTCAGAATCCGAGGCCTGGACTCTTCCAATATCCGATTGCCTATAAACCAGTGGAGAGGCCTGTCCTCCACTCTGGATCTGAATCTCTTAGCTTCCATACGGATTCTCAGACTGCTGGATCCATTCTGGTCAATTGGCACAGAGCAGGGTCACAGATGTTCTTCTTATCCTGCTGGGTCAGTCATATTGGCCGAATTATACTGTCACATCCAAGACGCTTGCAGAGATCACACAGGAGATGGGGTCACAATGAGGTGATAGACAGGATGCAAGAATGGAGGCAAACAGTTGAAACAAGGGACTGGCAGGGACTAATTACGAGTTAGGGCGCAGGCAGAAAAGAAAAATCCAGAAAGTTATGAAAAATCCCGCTATGACATGTTATGAATGCTGGAAAAACAAGGAAAGATAGAGAGCGCCGACTCACTAAAGTACAATGCCAATTCAGCCAGTGAAAATGAGAAAGACTATAAATACACAGAGAAGTGATTACTAACTAAGTTGAGTCACATTATGGCGGGGCACGCGAAGGCAGGATGAAAAACAACACTGAGACGCCAGGTGCCACTTTAAACATAAAACAGGAAGTGACAGAACATTGCAACGTTAAAAGTCCATACAGGATATGACAACCATGTGATTGGTCTGAACATTAAGACAGAAGAGCATAATTAATGTGGCACATAATATAGTACATGAGTGCGGTAATGACTCATGAGATGCAGCGTAACTGCTCTGAAAATGAGCTGAAGGAAAATAAATGTCTAAGCCAATCCACATTTCAATGACTTTGGGCTTCTGTCCTTGATAGTGATTTAACTTGATGAGGTAGGGGAGCATCAGTGGGACAAAAAGCAATATATGTGTGGGTAGGTGATAACAAAAGGAGGTGAAGGGGGACTCAGAATCCCCACGCTTTCCTCTGAGTGTCAGAAAGTCCCGTCTATGAGTCACCGAACAGTCTCAGTTTACTGAATTAAGCTTCAAGATTCATGTTATGCTTGTGTTTAGCTTACATATGCTTACATATGTTCACATCTATAGATAACTTAGTGAATGCGGTGGTGGAAAAAAACTTGTTAAGGGGAGTCCCAGGCCTCCATTGATGGGAAAACTGTTATGGCCGTTCAGACGTGGCAAAGATCAAAATGGCCTCCAGAAATCCCCAAAGTCTTGCAATAAAACTGAAATGAGCATGTGTATATACATTGAGTTTTCTAGAATGATATTTACTGCTGCTACTCAAATATTGTGTATTATGGCACAAAAAAGGACAAATGACCAATTGTCACATGATTTCTCAGCTGGGAAAAATAAGGACATTCTGTGCTTAGTTTCCCTTTAAAGGGAACAGCTTCCCCTCATAAAATTCTGGCCATGTGACCCAGTGACAGTTGGAGTCAAGGAGCTTTTGGTTGCAGAACATCACCAGTCAGGATACAAGGTCCTTTCTTGTCTGCTGGTTTGACTGGTTTCAATATGCAGAAATCAATCCATTATATTTATTTGCTGTCATCCTTACTGATTGCAGCTTTCAAAGAATGAACACTAACAGCAACCGAGGCCTCATATTTTGAAATTTTAATTGATTCATGGCTAAAACACCATGTAAGCAGGAACATTAAAAACATGGAATCCAGATTTAATCCCTTATTCACATCGTCAATACTGCTCTGGGATTGACTTCAGCCCCTGATGAATGCTGATTCATAGAATGTCCAGGTAATATTTGAACAACGCAGATACAAGAAGTCAGTGAATGCACAGGATGTCAAGACTGAGGAGGAGTTGCTGTAACTTCTGTTACAGTGCCACCTAGAGGCAAACTTGGATTTCATTTTTTACGGCCTGAGGCAACGCCAAACATGATCAAAATGTGTTTTTCAAGTGTCTCGTAGCAATACTCATTTATTCATATATATATAGTGTGTTAATATTCAACCTATCCTTTAAAATGAATGGATTTTGCATGACTGCATCATGCTTTCAGTTTTTGGGATCGAAACTTCTGCTGCAGAACCATCAGTGATCAAGTGCTGCCCTAAAGGAACAGGCCATAACAGCCATAATTATCTTATATCCAAATGAATATGAATGTATTCTATGTTCCTTTATGAGGCCCTGCTCTGATAAACTTGACATATACAGTATACAATAAGACCTTGCTACACACCAGCCTATATAAAAAAAAAGACTTAGTTATATAAACAATAATTTGGCCATATATAGTATATTCATGCAGCACCTGTGTCCCAGTCTGCTGTCATTTTAAAAAAGCCAAATCCACGCACAAAATTGCAATTTTAATTGTCATATTTTTTGTCTGTGCATTTTTTCTATTTGCATCCAAGCTCAGATGATTCTCTCGTCACCACAATTACACGTATGCACACTTGCGATACAACTGGAACTGCAATGTAGAGTAACGTGATCATATTTTTGTTATGTCAATCAGTTATTCTAAAAACCTCCAGGAGTAAAATACAAAATGCTTTTGGATGACAAGCCTCATTTTATTGTCTTTCATGGATGAAAACAGAAACTGCGTGTACAGAATGGTCGTCACATGCAATACAAAAATATGAATTTTCACAACTTAAAAAAACATGTACTGGCCCATTCTAAAAAATTGTACAGCTTTTATACAGTATTTCATACATTGAAAAAAATATAAATATATATACATCTGTAATAGCCATAGCAGTACCTATTCAAAAATGTTGTGATGTACTTTACATAGAAAATATTTGTACAAATCTTAAAAGAATCATGTTCATTTGCTTTACATTAAATAATGTATTTACATGACATACCAGTGGATTTGCAACACAAGATTTACTGCAGTCTTTTACTAAACCAACCCAAAGCATTCCAACACAGCCCACACACACACACACACGCACGCACGCACACAGGCACGCACATGCACACAGAAAATACATAAATACACACACACCAACTGAAGCCAACAATCACAAACAGTATACACAAGTGCGCACAAGAGGTAATGTTTTAGGAAGATATAGGACACTTTTGCGCCACGTTCCTGATCTCTCTCTTTCTCTCTCTCTCTTTTTTTTTTTTTGTGCAGAGCATGAAGTCATTCGGCTTCTTGAAAGAAGCATCCTCTCATAAGGTGCACTTTACAGTTCAATGCATTATTTAATCATAAATAGATAGCATAAATCTATTCCGGAGTGGATCGTGAGTGATGAGGGGAATAAACCAAATGCCTCCAAATCAATGATGACTTGACCAGATAATACTTAAAAAGGACAACACATATGTGAGCGCATCAAACTGTCCAAGCCTCTGAGACCCTCCTGGGGAGAATAACAGAAAAACACTGCGAATGTGCCTTTTCAAAACCAAATTAAATGACGGCAGCAACAGTTTATTTCTTTTCCTGTTGACAAAGTGCATATTGTGTTTGGACATGAGCTGGCGAGCGACACGCAGCTGGTCATTACACAACCGTTTAAAATGGAGGGAAAGGAACTGAGAGGCAGTTGGCTTGAGACCATCACTCAAGCAGCTTGTCAAATGTGTGTCAAACCCTCAGGGGAAACAAAGATAAATTAAGTGGTCCCTTTGGTACTCGGGTTCACTTTGTGTGTGTGTGTGTGTGTGTGTGTGTGTGTGTGTGTGTGTGTGTGTGTGTGTGTGTGTGTGTGCACGCGCGCGCACGCGTTCCAGAGAGGGAAAAGAGCCATGTGGTCAGGGCCTCAGCAAAAATGACCACATCACAGCAGCGCGGAGAAGGTGAGCAGGCCGAGGACAGGGCAGCCGTCAGCAGGCACGGACCACAGCACAGACACCACAAACCGGCTAATGCACAAGCCTCGCAGTCCCCAACATTACAGAACAAAACCCAACAAGGACGGCGAAGAGTTATTAGACGAGAGGAGGAGGGGGCGGGGGCCTGGAGTCGCACCTCAGTCCACCAATTTTCTCTTCCAAACAAGAAAACGTGACAGTTAGACATGGAAGATCAGACTGTGGATTAGTGGAAGTGTCTATTTTCAGGCAGAGGCAATGCTTTTGATCAATCCTGTAAGAGTTAAGGATTCAGGAGCATGCAAAGCAGACCCAGGCTTTGTTTTGCATTGCTTATGTTTCAGATTGACTGCTACAACCTAGATTAGAAAAAAACAGAAAAGAGAGAGAAAGGAAAAGGAGAACACAAACGTTAGACGGTTAGTGAAACTGGAGAAGGCTCACACTGAAGAAAGCAGCAGGATATTACATACATGTAGATTAGTTAAAGGACATCCACTATTACTGCTCAGGCTGAGTTCAATCTACAAAGGGATTGTTTAAGGATTAACTATTATTTCAACTCCAAGGAGACATCTTACGGTCATCAAAAAAGGTTGTTTTCACCAGCTATGAGTTTTCACACGAATGTCAGTGTGTCTCATGTGGTTGTCTGTTCGCACTCCACAGGTCGCCATTTCCAAGACATTATCATTATCATAAACTTGAAATCATCAAACAAGTTCGATAACAAGCATGATTCAGATGATGATTCAGATTATGATTATTGTTCACTTTGATTTACACTGCAGAATTACTGCAAATAGCTCATTAAAAAAAATGAAATACACAAGACCACTTTATCAGAGTCATGACCTGCATAACAATCCAGGTTTTTTTTTTTTTCATTTTGCCCACCATTGAGAGTTGGGTTGTATTTTTTTTTTTTTTTTACTCATATCTCATGTATAAACTCACATAAGAACATGTAATTATGGCCCATCATCCTAATCTGCGAAAGCAGATTCATTTCATTGTTATTGTTAGACTGTTACCTAAAATCGCTCATGTCACTTTCGTAGTTTTCTCAAGTGTCACCAGAACAACTTAATTTATTTATTGGCAAGATTATGGAAAACTAAGTACCAGACAGAATGATGGAGTAAAGGTAAAGGAAGACCCTGTTATAAGTTGAAGTAGATGTGTTGAACATGCCATATTAAAAAAAAATGTATTATGAATAAAAAATATCATCATTTCATCCTACTAGATATTTGTCATAGCATTACCTATCCCAAACACCTTGGCCATTGATCCATGGCCACCGAAATCTAATCACTTCATCCATTTGTGTAAATCTAAAGAAATTCCCTCCAGGCATTCTTGAAATACTGCATTGAAGGGGATGATACAGGTCACAGTAAGGTTGACCTTTTGGATGCAAAATGCTGCGTGTCACGGGATGACGTATTATTTAAAATATCAGGTGGCATAGAAACTACTGCTAAAAATGTGAGATTATTCAGATCAGAATGACCTCGACCTTGGACCATCATCATTAAATCAAGAATGGGCTGAATCAGGCTTGACTTGACTTTTTAGACACAAAAAGTCAAATCATAACATTTATCAGGCATTTGTGTGATTTTGTTGTGATCAACTTTGAGAGTTATGCCAAAAAAAAACGTGTTATGTGAGGTCACAGTGAACTTAACCTTTATGCAGTGTGAGTAGACATCTATGCCGAATTGTAAGACTTTCCTTCCAGGCATTCCGAGATATCGAGTTCAAAAGAAGTGGATGTACGGACATATACCTCTAGTTATGGCTGTCTACGATGCAGAGGCATAAAAATGAATTTTGACCACACGGGGTTGAAAAAAAAAAAAACGCAACAATAAGATGTATGTCATGTTAGGGGGAAAAGTTGACACAGGTTTGCAAAAAAAAAAAAATTGAGAAATCTGAGAGCACAGATCAAAGGCAGTAAACAAGTTGGAAATGTTATGAAAGTGAAGCTGTCAGGAAGTCATGTCAGTAATTATTTTGATGACTGTGTTACTGTTGGGTAAAAAGGGAGACAAAACCTGCTCTGTTTGGAGAAATATCAACCACATATGTGTGACTATTAATGGAGATGACAACAAGAGACTTACTTTTATGACTGTTTGATGGTCTCTTTGAGTCCAAAAATTATCAACTTTTTTTTTTTTTTCACACTTTAGAAAGGCACTCTTGACCTTTGCGACCTTCACGAGAGCCCTCATAAAAGAGAGCTCTGTTATGAACATTTACAAACCACGACGTTCACGTCTCATGTGAGAACAAGCAGCGCTAGAGTGAGTTAGGGTCATGTGTAATGCTGCACGGAAATACATCTATTTGCTTTCTTTTAAAAAATATATCATAAAAACATATCTCATTTATAAATAAGACTTCAACCCTAAAACTGAAAAAAAAAAAAAAACGTTCAGTCTCATATTAGTTGCGTTTACAGTCAGTGACTAAAAGCATCATCTGAGAGGCCATTGTACCACAAGGAAACAACCGATAAAAACAATCTTTCATTTTCACATGTCCAGTGTCTTCACATGGTCCTTTCGTTTTGGGGATACCTACTCTGCAGATTTCCAGAAGTGACCGGGGTGGGACAGCCTGCGGTTGAGTTTCGGCAGCTTCTCCAGCATGTCGGCCAGCTGGGTGAACGTCGGCCTCTCCCTCAGGTCGTACGCCCAGCAGGCAGAAAGGATCTCCTGAGACACACAAGCCACTTTGCGTCAATTCACCTGTGTGCTCGCCGTGAATGGTGACCGTTGGAACGGGTTTCGTAGCATCTAGACGTCTCCGTGTCACTTGGGCACGGATGATTTCTTAGACAAGCAGGATATACATGTGCTTTTCTGCATGACCGACACACTTGGTGCTTCCAGTTCAACTCACAGTGACCTCCTTGCCCAGGCTGATCTCTGCCAAGATCTTTTTTATGCCCTCTCCGCTCCCGACCTGCCAGATCGTAGCTTCCACATGCTGGTTGGTGATTGGCCAGTCCCTTGCTTGGAGTTCATACCAAATGGTGCTTAAAAAGGGAAATAGCTATAAGTAAAGGAAAGCTGTTGTCAATGAAAAAAAAAAAACTGGTGTGACAATTGGTGTAGAAGGCTTACCCAAAGGCGTACACGTCTGCTGCAGTGGAGAAAGGAAGTCGGTCTTCATTGTTACCTGGACTCATCCTGCGCACAATCTCCGGGGCGAGATAACAAATCCAGCCATGAGGAAGTTTTAGTTTATTCTCACGCCTGCAAAAAAAAGACGGCACACATTGTTGCGGAATTTTAAAAAAGCCTATCAATATGCTGACCCTTGGGTCACATCCCTTATGTAACTATCCCCCCGCCCCCTTCCAGCCCAGTTAGGGTTAATTAGTGTAAATGTAATAAATACAACATATTGTGTAAAAGGGTCAAATTGTCCTCAGCATTCCATCCCCAAGGCCAGAGACAGGCAGGCCTCAGCAGCTCGACAGATAAGGCGCAAAAAAATCAGGGATCTAGAGGCGCCTGAGTTCAAACAACTGCAGCTGGCAAGTCTAAACTTTAACTAGCCAATAAAACGCATTATATCCAATCCTTATGTACAGCGACCTCAGGTGGTCGTGTCAGATTTGGGGTCGACATTGCCTTGAAAAATAACGTGATGTACATTTTCATTTCTCCTGGGTGAGCATCGAGTCAGTGATAGAAACTGCTTTTCGGCATCTGTCATCTCCTGAGGCTCTCCCAAGATTTTCCAAAACACACACTTTTCAGGAACAATTCAAACCGAGTGTAAGGAGCCTTTAACTGGAGTGGAAAATAAACTAACTAGATGCAGGTCATCTCTTTCTACTCTGCTATGCTCACCTCGCCAGAGTACAGTATGGGCAAATCACTGGGCACTCCCTAGTAAGAGCAGTAAAAGGTGTGCAGCACTTAGCTGCGGTTGTGTCTTTAAGCCTCCCGGGTGGCATTTCTTACCTCCCCTCCTGAACAACTCCAGAGATCCCAAACAACCCGAAGTCTGTGATCACGACCTTATTGGTGTCATGAAAAACGTTCTTCGACTTCAAGTCTTTGTGCACTATGCCCTTAGCATGCAGATATCCCATTCCCTGTGTTGGGAGACAAGTATCGTTCATTGAAGTGCGGTCATTCAGGGTCTCATGTTAACTCAAACTGCCTCTTTTTCATATTCTTGACAACTGGAAGTGCACACCGCTGATTCTAGTTGTGCACAAGAATTTACTGAAAATAGTGTTTGCCTTGCTCTCTCCATTATTGGACTGTCCTTTTTCTGTGCCATTTTTTTCTCACATGAAGACTCAACGTGCAACACGCTCTTTGAAATATCAAAAATTCCTCATCATCAAAGACCTATGTTAGACTGATTATTTTCAAAACTGAACATATCTCATAAGCCAAAAGGATTTTTTGGTTTCATAAAAAAGTTTAATAAGAAAATACAAGTCTTTTTGACTGTATTGCAACACTTTACCACTGTTCTTCCACTATGTTTAGACCCTTCAGTAGAATTTTCAGTGGAAAAGATTAGAAATTGGGCCCCAGTTGAACTGCGTTCATTAAAATAAATGTACAGTATGGCCTCGATTTGAACTTGGAATTTGGAGGTGCTTCGTCTTAAACCACAAGAACATAAAAAGGTACAGAAGTTAAAAAAAAAAATAAAAAAAATAAAATGCAACAACGACAAAAAAACAACCTATGAATGAAGAAGAAAAGTACCTTCACAATCTCCTGGGCGATTTGTCTTGTCTTATTAATATCCAAAGTATTTTTAGTGTCTCTGACGACTGAATACAATGTCCTCCCTTTGCAGAAACTGTGGACAGAGATGAGAAAATAATCACCGGAAATGAAAGCGTGAATTCAGGTTCAAGTCATTGTAGTGCTGTTTGACACGTCTGCTCTCACCTGGTGATGATGGCTAGGTGGGGCGGAGCCATGCAGGCTCCCATGAAGAGGACCACATTCTCATGCCTGGTCTGTCTGTAGTTCATCACCTCCTTTTTAAAGAGCTTCAGATGGTCCTGGTTGTTTCCGTCGATCTCAAGGAGTCGGATAGCCACCTCCCCATGCCACCGACCCTTGTGCACTTTGCCCCAACGGCCCTGAATGAACACAAAAAAAAAAAAAAAAACTTGAGCAAAAGTGCCCGTTCGGGAATATGACACTTACACTAGTAATGTCTGGTTCGGGTCCCTCACCTTTCCGATGAGTTCTCCGAGGTCCAGCTGCTCAAAAGGGATGTCCCACTCCTGCAGGTAGACGCTGGTCTGACTCGCTTTGCGGGAGATGGGACCCTTCCACTGGTTTCCCCGTGAGCTGGGCAGATCATCCAGCTCATCGCCCTCACACTCACCATCAGAGCCCATGTTCATCCTCATCTCCTCCCCGTCATCCTCATCCTCCCCTTCGTCATCATTTTCCTCTTCTTCATCATCATTTTCCCCTTCCGCGTCGGGGTCTTCGTCTTCAACCTCAATTTCCTCCTCCCCTTCCTGCAAGAACGTAGCGACGGCTCTGTTATGCAGCTGTGGTCACTGGGAAATTTCCCTTTTAGCTAGCTTGAACCCCGTTTTCCCCATGTGTTTGGCTTCTAATAATTTATCTTGTCTAAAGCTTATGGAATCGTTTCAGAAAGACACACAACAACTGGCTCCCACATGAATAACTGTAATGCATTCCAGTTCAGCAATTAGCCACAGAGGTTTGTCTTTGTTTCAGCCACTGCAAGCTTAGATTATTATGTCTGTCTGAAAACATTACTGAAAGGGAGTCTTTCAACAGAAGTCTCAAAAGTGACGTGACATGAGCATCACCTCAACATGAGACATGCAGTAAAGAGTGAAGAACTTTGCACATTTATGAATTGGGACAACAAATTGATGCGCAACACTATATGTTGCCTTCATAGATGGGGACACGGTCCAATTGAGGCTAGTTGTTTTAACGCTACAAATAGATGCAAACACTCAGGTCTGCCCACTGCAGCGGGGGCACTCTTGTTAAAAACCTGCTGCAGAGGGTGTGGACATGGGCTAATGCTATTAGCTATTGGGCTGACTGAGCACCAACACTTATCATTCTATATGTATAACAACAATTAGAGCCTGTCAGTCACAAAACAGGTGCTTTTAGTGAACATATTTTGACATGGAGAAAATTACCCCCTTTGACTGCTTTTAAATCAAATGCAGCCATTTCACGGTTGGCGATCATAGTGATCTTGCTCTATATTGAACACAGTGAAAGACTTTTTATATCTATTGATAACTTTGATCAACAAAAGACAAGAAAAATGGGGTTCACAATCCGCTAAAATCACCGCATCAGACAGCGTTTTGTGGCTCTCTGTAAATCAGACATGGCTTATTTGAGTAGGAGTTTTCGTGGCGAGCCTGTCCCACCTCCGCGGGCACAGCGATGGTGCTGCTCTGCCCGCCGCATGCTGCTCCAGCTGATTTCACCGTTTCCCCTCCTGCTTCTTTCCTGTCTATGTGGTTCCAGAATGACTGTTATTTTACCACTAATCACAGTTCGTCCTGTCCTCTCAACAGACGTGCAATCAGTCATTTGAACAGGCATTGCACCCAGTGTAGGACAAATGTTGAAGTTGGTCTCTGGTGAAAAACAGTTTTTAAATATTGTTAACATGAATATGACGGTATGTCATATGTCTGAAGACATATGCATGAGATAAGCTATCAACATTATGGTTGGGGGATTTCTGGTTTGGAGAAATGATCTCCAACAGGCCAGGCCCAGTAATAAATACTTATGAGGTCCAGGTTTTTAAATAATTTATACAGTAAGTGTGATGAAACGATGACAGGATGAGATGCTGGAAACAAAGAGGCGGAAAAGAGGAGACTAACGATCGAGTGAGCTGACTTTGAGCTTGGGGATGTTTTGCTCTGCAGGCGAGTGCCAGAGAGCAGAGACGGAGATAGGGCCAGATTAACATATTTACAGATTCCTAAATATTATTAATGAGGAAACTGGTATAGCATTACTTCCAAGCTGGTTGAAGTCAATAAAAGATTTTTTTTTTTGTGATAAAAAATATTGTCATTTTGAGGCACAGAGATGACTCTGGAGGTTGTCTTTAAATTTTTGTGACCAAGTGTAACTGGCATACTAGTATATTGTTCTGCTAAAAATCTACATGGAATGCATCTTCTCCCTGTTATATAAACTGAGTAATGTATTAGTGGTTTTATAATAATAAAAAAAAAAATCGTTACCGCGCATCACATTGATGACCAAAAAAGTCCAACACAGAAATGAGTTCGACCCATGTGACCGCGCTTTGACAGTGGAATTTCATCTTAGTGCCAAAACAACCATCTGTATAAATGTTCTTCCCGTCATGCTGATCTGAGTCTCTGTCACCATGTCCATCTCTGTGCAGTGTTAACGGACAATCGTGCATTCATTGGCACCGGTGCACTGCTCCCCAGGCCATTTTCACCAGTTACATCAGCAAACAAGTAGAAAAACCAGAGCAGAAACTGTGATGCGGGATAAACGTCATAAATATGACTTTGAACAGCCCCGTTATGCTGAGGGCAGAGGTTTTCTAGCCTGCACATGTTGCAAAATTACCTCTTCATCTTCATCCTCCACCAGCTCTGCATGTATGTCATCCACTGATTGCTCTATCACACTGCTGTGGCAAAAAAAAAGACTGATATTAGAAGGGTAAAATCCGTGAAAAATTGACCGATTTCATCATCAGTTAACCTGTCTGAAATTGTTTGTTTTTTAAGTAAATGACAAATAAGTCTCTTACACAGTGTCTTGGAGAACATCGCAGTGCAAAGAAGCAGGACTGGAAACATCTGTAAAAAAAAGATGGGGATTTATAAAAAAAGAATGATAAGGGCTATAAATTTATCCCTCTAATGTTGCCTTTTTTCTCAAAAAGGCAAAAGGCAGAAGCCTCTTGGCCCGTCGTGTAAAGAAGCAAACGTTCATGCAGTTTCCCGCTAACGCCAGCAGATGGGGTCAAAATGGCACCCAGTGTCAACATGCAGTGACAGACAGCTAACTGCTAAAACCCTGAGAGCAAACATGCAGAGGACAGGGAGAGCTGCAGGGAATCTAGGATTTGGAGAGTGGGATGATGGGATAGCAACAATGCCGCATGACATTTTGGGACAGTCAACTCACCGGGGAAGATAAACTGCTGTCTATGCTGAAAGTAACAGGCAGCTTTTGTTGCAAAAAAAGAGAGGGAAATATGGACAAGTATGGCAGGGGAAAGAAACTCTTGGTTAGAGAAGCCTTTGATAAACAGATTTTGTAAAAAATCAGCAGTCGACCTTCAGTGTTAACAACATATGGAGAGAAAAGAGAGAGAAGTTAGTTTGTGGCTCCTACTCAAAGTGATTCAGGGGGAAAGAGTGTAAAAGGGAAGGAGTGTGAGAGTGTTCCATGCCACCATGCACATTTTACCACATTGTGTTTTCGTCTGTCAGTCTTTACCTGGGAAGTTGAAGCGGCTGTCCCGATGGCCTTTGGGCGAGGGGTTAGGTGGTGGGGTGGCGCTCGGGGGGTTGCTCTGTTGGAAGGGTGCTGGGGAGGAAGGTGTGGACGAGGTAGTGGAGGACGGATTGCTGCTGGAGTCCAGCTGGTTCAGCACTGGAGGATGATCCTGGTGTGCACAGGCACCCATTCAAGGGTTGGCAGATGACGGTCATTTCATATTAGACTGTATTTCAGATGTATTGTACAGCCTCTATGCATGATTTTACTTTTACTCTAGGCCAGCGTTTAGGTGGGACTTCAAGAATCTTTCAGATTGCTCCACGACAGAAAGAAAACCGTTTGATGCCCAAAATCACGATGTGCCTCACTAATGTTTACTGTGTTTTGCAGAGGAGGAGATGGTGGAGAAGTCTGATGGTAAAAAGCACCAGCAGAACTATTTGTCCTTCTCTCTAACACAAACATGCAGAGCTGGATCAACCAGGGACGGAGCACATCCGCACAAACACATACAAAACGCAATCATTGATTTACGTAGCCTAGAGCGCAGTGAAATAGTTATCATTCACCCTCCGCTGTTTGAAAATGCTGCTACATTTTACCTTTTTGGTAATGGCCTTTGGTAGAGTGCCAAACTGCGGTGCTTCAAGCGGGCGGTCCACAGGATTGTTTATATCAGACGGAACCGACTCTGTCCTCCGAATTTTGGCGACTAGAAAAGAAATTGTATGTGTATGCACAGTTATTTGCACCAATCAGTTGCAGGAGGAGGATTTAAAAAAAAAAAAAAGAAGAAGAAAAGCATAGCTTACTTGGTAGGAAGGAGATTCTGCAGGATGGGGCTTCCTTTGTGCATTTGTTGTGGCACTTTAACCTGTGTGCAAGTTAGGGGAGCTTATCAGACAAGGTACATACAAATCCAATGAGATCAAATCCCATTTTTTGCCTCCAATGTTCGTCTGTTATACTTTTGAAGGCACTTAACTCACCGACAGTGTTTGCACTTCACCCCAAACATCATGTTCTTCTGGCACACCTGACACGTCTGGGACAACCAGGATTTGGTTGAAAACCTGCACCAATAGGGTTGCCGTTAGTGCTGCAGTACTACATGAATGCATTATATTACCGATTCCTTCCCTGAAAACATATCTGTCTTATTTGGTTAGGCAAGCTATAAATGTGGGATCAAACACGTGGTGTTCAAGCAGGAGAGAGCTACCTGTGTGTGACTGCCAGGCCAATGTCCCTCCTCACTGCTTGTGGGGAACTACGATGCACTGGCATGTTATCTGGTCAGGAAGAGAGATATGTATAAATATATACCAGGTTAAAACTGAGAATTTAATGATGTGGATTTTGTCATTAGAGACGTCACTGCCACATGCTTTTCAGTCACATTAAAGCCCAAACAAAGACATGTAAGCAGTGCATATAAAATGAAGGAAGATGAGGAAACTATGACTATTAAATCCATAAATGCCGGTAAAAATAAACAGGTCATAATTGATGAACCACAGTCATGTTCATAGGAAAAAAAAATATCGACAAAACCACATGTACATGACTCACTCTTAATGGTGCTGTGCTCCTCCAGGAGCGTGGGTGTACCAGGAAGGGTGTAAGGTGCTGTGGTGGCTGCAGGGCTGACTCCAGGGGTGCGAGCGGGCATGATGGGGTAGCGAGACGGCGAGTCCTCGCATCCATTCCCGTTGACTTGCATATTCAGCAGTAACTTATTCTTTTTAGCACACCTTAAGAAAGAGAAACCAAAGTTGTTCTTCAGTGAAAAGACAAACGGACACCATACTGTTGGAGGCAGGTTATGTAAAGGCGAGACAGATCGAAAGATAGCAAGAGAGAGAGAGGACCTTAATAGCATTGGCACTGGTTGGTCAGGGTGACATCTGTACCGCTGAACTCACAAGCAGTGCCAGTTGTGTGTTTTGCACAGACATGAACACACACACACACACACACACACACACATATGCGAGGTATCACAGATGTAAAAGGCACCGATTGATCCAAAGTTATCACAAGCACTACTCTGTTCACTCCAGATGTCAGACCTGTGAC
>CAAKHG010016375.1:6538-16754 GCA_901007715.1 Dactylopterus volitans | reverse complement strand
GGGGGGGGGGGGGGGGGGGGGGGGGGGGGTGCAGTCGTATCATAGCCAGTCACAAAAGGACATGACTGCAGGGATGCTTTTGTTATTTCACGGTTGAAGGCTGCGTCTTCTACTGCAAATTCAACTGTAAAGGTAATATCACTTTCAAGGACACATGTTGTAAGTAAAAGACGGTGTCTGCACAGTTGCATCTAGAAAAAAACATGATAACGATGCCAGCAATGCAGGGGAGGCAGAAATTATGCAGAGGCCGGGTCACATGTACTTTGAAGGGGCTGAACATGGTGACAGTGCTAGACAATGGCCTGCTGCCCCTCCTCCATCATTATCTCCTGTGCAAGTTGACCCCATATGCTGGGCGTGGGTGGGGTCAGGGATGGGGTGGGAGGGCACGTGCACACAGGGATTACTGGCATTTGGCCTTGTTTGGGTTTACATACTGAATCAAAAGACCATGTCAACTTTTCAATTTTTAATGGAACTACTGGCAAATCCTATGCGTCAGGACAGAGCTCGCTACAATTCTACTAAGCTGAATTAGTCACCTGCTCATACATTGTACATAACTACCAAAGTACAGTAATCTGAACCATTTATTACCAGAATTACTGTGATAACTTCCTTGATGATTTAATGCCTGGCAAAGCAAACACCCATTTCCACAAAAGAAGTCCACCAGACCTCATAATTGCAGGATGTAATGCAACTCATCCTGAGTCTGTTTAAGAATAGATCAAGGCCTGCCGACACTGTTCAACAATCCTGATTTCCACATCATGCCGTCCGTTCTTATTGGCTGCTCATATACTGCGGGACAAAACGGAAACAGGGACGAGGTCACTGTTGCCACAATCACTAGAGTTGTGCTTCCTTTGTACTCACATGTAAGCGACATTCTCTATTGTCTTCTCCACACACACGCACACACACGCACACACACGCACACACGCACACACACACAGAAACAGCGGTTGTCATGTCATAAGAAGCAGCCCAGCGGATTGGCTTTGATTCTCCCCTCCCCTTTCCTCCCTGCTCTACCCTCTTGCACAGGCTCTTTGCGCGTCATTTGATTTTCTTATTTAACAACCAACCCTGAAAATGCGTAGGAAGAAAGGTGTCTAAATATAGATGCAGCCACAACAGCTCATACCACAAGCGCGCAGCAAACTCTCTCCCAATACCGTGAGGAGACAAAACAGAGTGACGCTTTGCTGTTGGCTGATCGTCACCGAGAGCTGTAATTAAATCGAGACAATGGGGTGAATTTCTCACGTAAGAATTTACAACAATTAATAAAATGTCTAGCAATATCAACAGCGCTTGAGCAAGAGTAATAGTGTTTATAGGATGTTTTAAGTTTCTGGGTCATCCGCAGACAGACACTGCACCAGGTTAAACGACACAGACGAGCAACTACAACGAGCGCAGGTGGATATGATGAAGCAGAAGTCGGGGAATCTATAAAGAGCTCACACGGAGGCAGCAGGAGAGGCAGACAGAGACCAGGCTGAGTGGGATTAACATGTGAAAAGTGAAGTACCAGTTAGCACTCCAATTGAGAGGCCAGTATCATTATCCTCTCACTGGCAAGGCAGAGAAAACACACAGTTCAAGTGGAATAATAAACTGCTCTCGATGAGAGTATAAAGTGAGTTCAAGCCTCTCTTGATTGCGCTCCAGCGCAATATGGGAGCAACACCACGTCCGACCACAGCCGCTTTTGACCTTGCGTGGTTCGCTCGGTGTCGTTGCAACAGTAATGACATCTGTCATGTCTGGTTACTTCTGCTCTTGCTGAGTGGTTTACATGTGATCACCTGGACACTGATATGGGAGTTACTAGCGAGGTAGAATTTCGAAAAAGGCGTCAGAAGCCATGTGCACATCTCGCACATCAGCGAGTCAGATACAACAAAGATAGGACGCCTAACATTTCAGCACTTGATGTGGAGCCTCAAATATGGAATTTTGGTGGTCACGATCCCAAATCAAACTGCTGTCATTTAAGCCTACATTGAAACATGTATTAAGTATATTTTTGCCTCCACATTTTGCTTGGACATTATGTTCTTAAGTGCGTCTATTTGCTCAATTGTTTGCGCAAAAAACTGCGATGCCAATTTTCACAGAACCTGATGGAGGAGTGTAGCATGAGTCGAGAAATAACCTTAGAACATTTGGGGCTGATCTGCTGAACTTAGGAATGTCCAATTGGCCCTCTGTCAGTGGGATAATGACAAAAATTCCATGGCCGTTTCCATCAAATTAGGTGTAGAAGCAGATAACCAGTGAGGTGAAATCCCTTAAATTTACAAGCTGATCTGTTAAACTGCCTGAAATACAAAAAATGTTGTGTATTTTTTTTTTTAAATTGTCATTGGCAAGTGCTCCTAAAAACAAAACAAAAAAACCCTACCTGGTCCTTTGCTTGAGGGAGGTGGTGGAAAATAGGTGAATGGGTAACCAATTAAATGTTGCGGCAAATCTGCACTCTCTTGTGGAAATGGAGCGAGGAGCTCGGCAGAGGTCTGTCTGCTATAGAGGCCTTCTTGTCTCTCCATTTGAATGTCGGAGCTGAGTGGAGCATAATCAGACTAACACACCCAAAGCATGTTCTCACATTCATCTGTAGGGGTGGGGAGGGGTGGGGGTTCATTTCATCCTCTCATTGAACGAACAAGTTTGGCCAGCGTGATGATTCATTTGCAGATCCATCGAATCCAGAACTGGTAACGAGGGAGGTGGACAAGATGTAAATTTAAGGATTAAAAACATGATACTTTTTATGGGGAAACTGCCATTAGATAAAAATTTTCATTCGAAATAAAACGTATCTGGGAGGAGACGCTCCAACATTTCAGGTATGAGGCAACTGACATCGCAGACGGCTGAAGCAAGAAGTGAAAGTGTACACTTGCGGCGAGATGTGGTTTCAAAACAGCGTGCCAGTAAAGACAAAGGAAGTAAGACTGCTGAGCGAGACAGCGCCAGATGCCGCTGCCAGTTCCACTCGAAAGATTGCTGAAGACGTCATGGACGTGGGCCGGCGTCTTAGCCACGAGCCAGTCCGATTACCAATCAGAAGCTGATACGAAATGGGAGTTTTCGGTTTAAAAACAGCACAGTGACATCCTGAACTGCTGAGAGGTGTAGTCCTGCCACAATTATTTTACTCTGATTATCTTTTTTTATTTGATAAGAAACACCAGAAAACAGCTGAATAACCATACCCTATTTTTTTTTCCCTAAAGCACAATGTTAATTCAAAATTATAGATAGTCAAGAAAAGGAAAAGCATCAATCATCAACATTTAGAAGGTGGGGGCATTTGTGCTTGATTAATGACTCAAGCAATAAGTCTGTTATTAAAATATTTTTCCTACTAACTTTCTTTTGTTTAACTAACTGAATGATATTCGTGGAAGCTCTAAAAAAGTCCTTCCCTGCATTGTTTGAATGTAGGTGAAGCGTTTGACAGATGAACCGCTAATCCAAACACGCTAGCACTTCATACTCAACACTCCAAACCATAGGGGGCAGCATATTCCCAAAGCATAATTCCACCACTATTAAAAGAGACAAAGAAATGCTAACTTCCTTAGTAGCCGCAGGGCTAAACTCCTTCAAGTGCATAGTAACTGAAAAATAGATTAAGAGGTCAAAATGAGTTTCCCTCATAGGTTGGTGGGGGTGATCCTTGACGCCACAGTGAGTCACTATCACCTCTTGAGGAACATTGTGATATTATGAGGCAAAAGTTGGCTCGTTCAGTTTATCTACAAATTGCTTCCATAATGAGAAATTGTCTTTTTCTTGCTCCATGACACGGAGCTCAGAGGCCATGTGATTTATTTGAGGAAACTTCTAGAGACTTTGACTGCATTTTAAATCTCATGTACACATTATCATATTGATATATCATATTAGGTATTAGAAATGTCTATGTAAATAGCAAACACTGTTATGTTGCCACAGAATCTTAAAAGTTCAATCAATTTCTTCACTTTCTTGCCTTCCTGTCTTGCCAATTGCTCTCTTCACTTCCAGCTATCAATATTCTATCTCATGCCTGTTTAAGGTGCAGTTGCTCCTGAACATAAACCTGCTTCACTGGACCAGTATTTCCAAATCAATCAAAATCTCACATATCCTCTAACCATACAACTATAGAATACCAAAAGTAGAAAATGGTTAAAGTGAGTAAGAAAAATGTGACGCAGTAAGAAAGTAAAAGAGGTTAGAAGTCAAAATTAAAGTCACAAAATCAAAAAGGTAACAAAAAATTTGCAGCCACAACAAAGAGAAGATTTTGCTCCATCTCCCTCAAAAGACTATAAATATCACATGTACAACAAACATAGATATCTTAAAAAAAGAAAAGGCCTGCACCGCAAGTTAAATGAAAATTCATGTTATCAAGTTCGATTTTATGAACAATTCTGTTTAAGAAAAGCCTCTACGTCACACGGCAATCTAATGTTTTCAGACAAGCTGATCAAGCAGCCATATTTTATCTTTACTCTATATGCACTGTAATTAAAGGTGAGGTAAGACATTTGTTGCTTGCAACAAAATTAAGCAGTCTTAAAAAAAAAAAAAAAAGAATACCGTGAAAATGTGCAAAGACTGGACACATTTGGATTTCTGATCTTTCGGCTCAGCCTGAACTGAATTGTGATCTCTGCGCCAAACAGGAAGTGCTTGACTGACGAAGCAAACGTACAGATAAACGCGCCGCTGAAGTTTACGTTAGCTGTAAAACATCAAGTGTCTTATGTACCTGTTCAGAACGCTGCAGCTACCGCAGTCCGACCGTCACCTCGCTGACAATGCCGGCGACCCCTTGCACTTCTGACTTTAACGGATGACCCGTCATAACCTCAGAGGTGATTTCGCGGGCCTCCCAGAAAAACACACGAGACCGGCGTGGCCTGCCTATTGTCATGTAGAACAATGCGAGTGCAAAATGCATAAGCCAGCGCACCTCAGGAAGTGCTCGGTCAGATCATGTCCTGTTCCGTCACACTGACGAGGTGCGCATGCGAGCGGAAGGAGGAGAAGAGGAGGACTCGACGTATGGAGAGGAACTTGTGAGCAGCGAGACATCTGCAGTTAACCACATGATCTTTCAGACGTTCACACTCCACTGGCAGACAGAGAGCTGCACCTCAGCCTTTCTCATCGCTCACCTACGTTCACACACACTTGCCATACCGAATGGGCCTCCGGGGCAGGCGGCCGCATTGTAAAGATCCAATCATCATTTGGACTTTCTTCATCATCAGTCACCGCTGACCACTTTGAAGGTCACATGGAAACCAGCTCAGACGAGCTGCTGCCGTCGCCATGCCACTGAAACTAAACGCTCGCCGCTCTCTGGAACATTAGTTTTTCGGGGCAATGGCACAATTGTTCGGAGGAGTGCTCAGTTATACAGAAATAAAACAGACATGGATAATTGATAGGCCCTGGCCAATCAGGAGGGTATATCCCTTTTATCCAAGATATAAGGCTTAAATAAACCATGAGCCAGAGAGCCCATTTAACCATCTATCATTCCTCCTGAGTGTCAGTATGTCTGGAGCCTACACAAAAGATTAGTTCGTCTAATGTGCAAGCCGCCTTCCACAAATTCACTTGGGCTCCTTTCCTCAACTCCATGGCCCATCAAAATGCACTGCATCAGCCTTCCATGCCTCATGCCAGCCCCCCCTCCCCACCCTCCCCCCTCACCTCCACCCTCCTCAGCAGAAGCAGAGCCTGTTGTCCCCTCATGGCTTTGTTACTAACAACATGGTGCGGCACTTTTCCATGACATGACTCCTTCAGCCATGTTGCAGCTGAGAATATTGCAAAAACAACACCGGCTATAAACATCCTGTGGATGGAGGCATGCAAGGCCTGAGACCGAGCTGACCCTGAAGACTATACGTCTACACTGCGTTACACTCACACGGCAAGAAAGATGGAGATTGGGATTATCTACATCCTAATTTTCAGCTTTGGCTGATGCACGCAGGCACGCCGGCCGCGGCTCCTGACCGCAGCAGGAGGCGCCGATGCCCTGCACAGAGGCAATGTCAAGTCATCCCAGCATGACTGGAGCTGCGCCTGCATCCAGATGCATCCAGATGCAGGATGGCAGCGCGCGCACGTCATTGCTGCCTGGACCACAGAGAAAACACAGGAACACGTCGTACCTACATTTTTTTTTTTTTTTTTTGCATTAGTCTCGCAGGCCTATTCCACCACGGCACAGGCACCAGACCAACGTGCAGGAGGCTCCACTTGCATTTAAAAAAATAAACAAATAAATAATAATAAAAAAAAAAAAGGCAGAGTATTCGACACGTGAATCCATGGTGGATTAAATTCAGCTGCACTCCACAATAACCAGAACTGCGCTCCTGGAAAACACCGCCACCCATAGAGAAAGAGGTCACCCAAATAACAGGATCAAGCACATCTCCCCCATTTAAGAATACAGGCATCAAAAGGAACACTGGTATATTGCAGAACTTAAATATCAATTTTTTTTGGGGGGGGGTGGGGGTGTTGTGGGGGACGGTCATGTTTGCCTCAATGCATCGCAACCAGCGCAGCGAGCGACACAATGCGCCCGCTGACACTCGCTCGCAGCCAGTAATCAGCCCGTAAGAGGCGGATGTGGCGCTCATGACTCCGCACTTTGACTATCTGCTTGTCCCTACCGCGGGGGGGGGGATTCGGACACATATCGGCCGCGTTCGGTACCTCTAATGTCCGTATTTCCTGCTGCGTGAGGTCGTTGGACGCGGCGCATTTGGTCCGTAGCCCCCGTAAACTGGAGATGGAGATATCAATCATGTTCTGGATGAGTTCGCATTGATGTAGCGCGGCCATCGCTGCGCCACCGCCGCCGCCGCCGCCGCTGTCCCTCTCCGGCTGCTGCTCATCACTCTCGACCATCTTCCCACCTTTGGCAGACACGCTATCCATTCCTCAGCATTGGGCTGAAGGGGCTGGATGGTTCTGGAGTCACAGTGCTGAGCTGGAATCAAACATATGCGGCAGCAGCAGCAGCAGCAGCAGCAGCCCAGCGACGCGGCGACCGAGTGTGGAAGTTAGCTGACAGCGAAACGCGTCCCCGAGCTCCCCGATCCGGACCAGACAGGATGCAAAAACTAGATGATCTCTGGTTTAAAAAACAAACCAAAAACAAAACAAAAAAACCCCAAGCAAAACAAAATATACTCGACGGAAACCCGGGTGGTACTCGCGCGCTTCCAGGGTCCACCGGTGCCCGACTTGTACGCAGAGTCCGTGGGCTACCGACGGGAGGCTACACGCTCTTCCACCGACAGCTCTGGCAGAGGCTTTCACCGTCTGTCAGCTGTTGGGAACATCATGGAGCGCGATGCAATCTGGGAAATGAAGTCACATGGGTGACAAATACTGCACCCCGCGCCTCATCCATGCAGTGTAGACTCTCTCTCTCTCTCTCTCTCTCTCTCTCTCTCTCTCTCTCTCTCTCTCTCTCTCTCTTTCTCCCCGTCACTCACACACACACACACACAAAAAATTAAGTTTGAAGTTCAGAGCTGCACATCTCAATGCAAGGAAATGACCGAAAGTACAGGAAATATACATGAGAAACGGCTGCATTCCACGATGACGATGGGGCATCTCATGGCCTTTATGAAATATAACCAGCCGTTGTGTGAATGTCATAAGTGATATGTGAGCTGCATCAAGCTGTCAAAGTGCCTGCTGGGGGGGGGGGGGGGGAATAGGCCTTTAGCTGACCTCTATGGCGCCTGTGCTGTGACGTGCACCTGTAGACTGTTGGACCTTTAATACCGCGGTGTGTTTTCTGCTGCACGTAAAACGTCAGGCGTCTCACGTCATCTGACTTATTTTTGCACCGAAAGCGCCGAGGCACATATTTAGAAACAGCTGAATGTGAACGTACCGCAGCTTCCTTTGTCCTCATATCAGGACAGTGCATATCATGCGCGCGGGGGTGGCAGAAGTAAGTCGGTTCCCACAAAACATTAAGCGACAGTACACATGGCTCATTACTGCAATGAGGGTGTGATGTTCCTTCCTTTATTATAGCCTGATTATACAATGGAACGTGAGTCACGTCTCATGGAGCCTCGTATTCCTTCGCTCCATCTGTCTGCAGGGAACGCCACGCTTGCATGCGGCCCGGCTCAGGCCTTCAGCGGCCCACACCGCAGCCTAGCTTGGGACTTCATGTGTTCAGAGTTGTGCAGAAGTGAAACACCGAGCAAAGGAATTAAAAACCCCACTCTGGGTGCACTGGCGTACCGCCACGTTGACCTCAAATTGTCTGAAACAAGCAATACCACCTGTGCTCCCCTTGAAATTTGCCACCAATATCACATCGAAGCGTGGCTCCGTCTCAGTCGCTTGCCACGATGGAGTCATAAACTGTTGGTTAGTGTTGGTCTGGTTCCTACTGTCTTGACAGCACAGATTTGACGGTGGCATGCCAGCAGAGCGTCATTGCCAACTCCAGCCCGTCTTTGCTTTCGAAGTCAACCTCGCTGAGTGAATCTAGTGGCGACAGATTAAAGGAGGGACTGTGAATAGCGTCACAGTCTGCGTTCACCTTCGGGGGAACGTGATCAGGCCAGCATGTGACGATTGCCTAAGATCACACCTGAAACGCATGCAGCAGCACCAGAGCAGTGCTGCCAGTCATTGACGTATTCGCAGGTTGCTAAATACCAGGACGGAAAGAGTTTTATTATGCCAGTGTCCGTCCGTCACTTAACTGCAACACGACTCCTCTCAACCCGTCACTTGGCCGATCACTGAAGGGTGCAACATAGCAAACGCACACAGCATTAGCCTCCGCAGACTGTGCTCGCTGTTCTTGTTTTGTAAATCAAGACAGATTACCTCACGTGCAGCTTATGGAAGACCTCCAGCACTCCTGATAAAGGACATTTCAGTTCCTCACCGTCTCCTCTTGTCTGTGCGCTCCCGTTTTGCTGGCGTCTCTCTCCCAGAGTTCATTCTCTTCCGAAAGGGGGGTTATCGTGGGTAATTAAAAACAGGCATGTTGCAGGCCTTAAAGATTATACTGTACAAGGAAAATAAAGAAATAACATGAGCATTGTTCAAAGAGGCGCTTGACAGCCTGCTGACACGACTCGCTGAGCTGAGGATAACATGATCCTTTCCCAGACCAACAGTCTCTTAAGCCGTTTAAACTGTTGTACTGTTCCACGGCCAAGACGCCACACATAGCATGAAGCTTCAGATTAAATTAGATTTTAGACAATCTGGCTCCGGCTTCTTTGGCGGCAGGGATTGAAGCAACCCTTCAGGTCAGGGGAGTTGACCCCTGGAGACACTGCAACGTTTGGGTGAACACTTGTGATGCCACTGAAGTCACTACATCATTAGAATAAATAGAAATGTCATTGGGTGTGACGTGCCCATCTACAAATGATCACATGGAGCTATCAAATACTGTATGTAATATCTCTAATACATGTTTCAGTATGGTTATTTACGGAGATACTGATTATGGATTTGGTCAAATCAAATGTTTTGCTATTTGGATATAAGAAGCCTTGTAAATACACCTCAATACAGATATTTACATATGTGATTGTAAATAAAAATTAACTAGTTTATGAATTAGCTCAATTATGGTATTTTTGAACGCTGGCATGGCAGTGTTATACTGTAAAATTAAAAAAAATGAATATATGTATATATATATATATATATATATATATATATATATATATATATATATATATATATATATATATATATATATATATATATATATATATATATATATATATAAAAATAAAGCTTTGTTGATTACCTGTTTGATATTATAATCTCATAACAAAAACAGGAAGACTTAGCCAGCTTCCGGTGACTGAACTCGTCACCTCTGCAGTATTTAACTCAACAGCCCACCGATTGTTGCATTCGTTACTGAACACATATCAAAGATGTAAAAAATGGCAAAATGGAACAGAAAGGTCTGCCGGTTGGTTCTTTGTTTAACAAATGAGTCTGAATCCTTTTTGCCTTCTTTTGAGTTTCCATGTGTGTGTTCTCCCTCATGGTTTCCAACCAAAGAAGACCTCAGCCTCATCTGCTGAACCACATGATACGAATTTCCACCGTGAGGAGCACATACGCATCATCGCTGGAGATCATGTGAAAGAATGTTCTT
>CAAKHG010016374.1:0-13484 GCA_901007715.1 Dactylopterus volitans | reverse complement strand
AAGGAAGACAGCGACAGCCAGGTCTGCAGCCGGAGACAGGTGGGAGAGGAATAGCGGATGCATGGATGCATTCTCTCCCATGGATATACTGCATTCACCCACAGCAGAGGAGACCTCTCCCGGAGCTTCTAAGAGCACCTGAAGGGACACAAACAGATTATTTGAGAATAATATGGCCCCCGCCCCTTTGCCTAGCCCCCGCCCTGCGATGAAGAGGAGTCACAGGAACTGAGAGTTAACGTTTTCTCAGCATCGTACGGACAGGCCCACCCTCATGTCTACATCGTTTCAGCCAAAATGCAAGTTATTTTCACTCCACTCTCTCTTCTACATAAAAGGAGTCTTTAAACATCCAGCTGGAGGAAGGAAGGGAGGAAGGAGAAGAACAGGCAAGTGAGCTGGAGATGATTTTCAGGTCAGAGCTTTGAGTTTTGAACTAATCTGAGATCATATTTTTCATTTCACTGCACATTGTGACCCTGGAATGCATGTGAAGTCGATATACATGCTAACCCACCACCCCTCGCTCCAGCCCCACAACCCTTCCCCCTTTAGCTCAATATGAAAGATCATGGATGATCATTAATGTGTCTGACAAAGCACGATTAATTACATAATTAACGATAACATCAGTTGACAGTTACATGAAATTAATGTAAATGAATGCACATCATGTGACATCACCTTGCCCTCATCTTGTCTAAGGGGGCAATATAAATTGCAGTTTACTGGAGTAAAAATTGAAAACAAGTGTACATTATTACACAAATTCCCTATTTGTTCCAGAGATTATTGAGGAAACAGAAGTAACGGCATGCTCGGCATCAATAGATGGTCAATCCCATATCACAGGAAAGGAAAAGTACAAAGAAGTTCAAGAAAATGAATGAAAAACAGTTAAGTCAAGGCAAAAGAGAAGAACTGAGAGAGTAAAACAAAACAAAGGTTTCTTGACATTATCAACATTCCCTTGCAGGCAAAAATTCACAATTTGTCAATTACATCTTTTACTCTTTCTTCAAGATGCACAATACTAGAATATTTCACACAAAAAAACAAAGAAAGAAAGAAAGAAAGTATCACCACTGACCTTTCTTGTTCGTCCCTTCTGGTGATCCTTCACCGGGCTTTACAGCAAAGATCTTATACTTTTATGTAATCTTAATCTGACCCCTCCCTCTGTAAATCCATGTGGCATTTCTCTGGAGAGCTGCAGAGTAAATTTGCCGCTGAGACAATCTGGCTTTGAAATGATCAACGAGATGCACACAAAGTGAGAAAGAGTGTGTGCCAGAGAGAGCGATGGATGGAGTGGTGGGAGCAGGGGAGGAGGGCGGGGGCTTATATGCTCTCCAGCTCTCCACTGTCTTGCTTTTCCTCCAGTGAATCCACAATTCCATCAGTGGGGCTTCTATGTTTTACACTAGTCGTGTTTCCTTTTACATGCCACTTTAATTGCAGCACTTTAATTACTGTAATTAGATTACATCGCAAACATCTTTTATGTGAGCCAAGAACATTTGGGAGAGACAGCAGATGATGATCAAAAGAACCAGGGTTGGATTTTGTACATTAAAACTGGAGGTGTAAGAGTGTGTGTGTGGTTTAAACTGAGTTTTACCATCCAACCTCCCATCTCCAATCTTCGATCAAAAAAAAATACCAATTACATCAGATTTGATTAAAACATGACCATTTATGTAATTATAATTCAGCTTGAAAAGAAAAGACTATCAAAATTCCCTCCAGTAACTACGACCTGTGTTAATATAAAGGCTTTTGTTTCAGATTTATGTCCAGATCCTCTCAAGGGGATTTTAGTGAAGCAATTCTAGAATAATCACAATTTTTTTTTTTTTATCATTATTTGTCTTGATGTGACAGAAGCAAATGAAACAGCTGTGTCTGTGCTTTTCTTTTCACATAAGATATATCAACTCAGCAAATCGCCATTTCTTTGTCAGTGTAAAATTATGTTTATGTCTGCTTCCTATTGTTCATGAATATATATGAAAAGGCATTTTATTTACATAAAAACACTGAGGGGCAACATCATAAAACTCCGCTCCTGGGTGAATTCTTATGTGTTGTTCCTAATCCCACATGTATGCGTGCGCTAGTATCACTGCCATGCTACCATCCTCCTCAGTGATTCTGACAAGTTGTCAGTGGCAACCATGAGCTAGTTGACTTGCAACTCGTGATATGAATTTGCCTCCATCTGCTATTTGTGGGAATAAATCACATGTAGGCATAATTCATAAAAGCCTCATGTTGGAGCATAATAGTAGGCACTTGTCAAGTTGTGTTAGCCATGCTACACTACCCTTAGCTACCCAGATAGACCAGATATTGAAGTGTATGAGATGGGATTACAGGGGAGGGGGGAGGGGAGGGGGGGGGTCTTGTTTTATAAAAGCAACGTGGTTGAGTAAGAATTGATTTGAGCAGCCAAACTAGCAGAAATTATCCTCCACAGTCCCACTTACTCAGGAGTCTGAGCAAATAGGAGCTGCCGGTATATCCCCACAGGAGGAAATTGATCAGATGTATGGAAAGATACCTCTTGTAAGCGTTTGCTAAAGTCACTGACCCACATAAAACAGCATTAAATCCCACTGGGGTAGTTTTTATATGGATTTGTTCTGTGCAATGACATGAAAGAAAAAGGAGCATGTGGATCTCACAAACAGAGGACTTTATTTCACCACTGACTGCAGCACCTCGGCACCGCAGACAGACACTCACACCTTCATTCCATCTCGCACAAGAACAGAAAAAGGGAATTTTTCAAATGAAAAAAAAAAAAATTGCAATAGTTGGTCACAAATTTGAATCTTTTCATTTGTTGTCCTCAAGACATTTTTTTCAGGCTTGTAATGGGGGTCGAATGGGCCATGGGGACCAAGGCAGAGTTATAACAAAGACTTATTGTGCATGTGTAACTCCAGAACCAAGAGAACGTGGGTGATGTGGCGGCCACGAGCGGGCGGCGGTTTACTCCTTGGAGGCCATGTGGGCCATCAGGTCGCACACACGGTTGCTGTAACCAAACTCATTGTCATACCTGGAGGAGAAGCAAGAAAGAGACTGTCAGAAACAGAAGTGGATGCAGCCTACGACGTGTGTGTGTGTTTGTGTGTGTGTGCGTGTGTGTGTGTGTCCATGCACGCGTACCATGTGACCAGCTTGACAAAGTGTTCGTTGAGGGCGATGCCAGCGCCGGCATCAAAGATGGAGGAATGAGAGTCGCCGTTGAAGTCTGTGGACACCACCTGCGGGAGAGGATGGCGCGTTAACGGGCGCGCAGATCTCTCGCAGAGTTCAATCAGCGATGGTGAGGGTGACAAGCGCATACCTGGTGCTCTGTGTATCCCAGAATGCCCTTCATGGGTCCCTCAGCTGCGGCCTTCACGACCTTCTTGATGTCATCGTATTTGGCCTGCAAAGAGAAACGACAGGTTTTTGTATTTCAACAAAAATGTATAAAATGCAGAACTTGTCGTTTAAAAAAAAGAAGAAAAAAAAAAGACATGCGGTTTCCGCCTGTATTTTTTAAAAGAATTGAAATAAATTGAAAAGGTTAGAAAACAAAACTATAAATGTCTCGCCCAACACATGTCAATGTTTTAAAAGTGATTGAAAGGATGTAAACGCTCAACTGACATCTTAATACAGCCGCGGTTTAACAAACTCCACACAAACAGAAGTAAATGGCACATTTATGGGAACCATTTTGAGCCCCTTATTAAGAAATGTTTGTTACCCTGGACCACATATGCAGGACTGACTCAAAATTAACTAAGCTAGATCATCGAATGAACACTGGTGCTGTAATTTACAACAATAGTGCAGAGGAATAACAAATAATAACAACATGTAGGATGGTACAGTAACAATAACTCACTGGCTTCTCCAGGCGGACTGTCAGGTCAACCACTGACACGTTGGGGGTGGGGACACGGAAGGCCATGCCGGTCAGCTTGCTGCAAAACATAGATACACAGGTGACGTTAAAAAATAAAATTCACTGGATTTAGTGACAACACTGCTGCAATAAAGTTGAGTGTTTCTGGCACCGACCCGTTGAGCTCAGGGATGACCTTGCCGACAGCCTTGGCTGCACCGGTGGAAGCGGGGATGATGTTCTGGCTGGCACCACGGCCGTCCCTCCACAGCTTGCCAGAGGGGCCGTCCACGGTCTTCTGGGTGGCGGTGATGGCATGAACTGTGCTCTGTTGCGCAAAGACACGGAGAGAAGGATGGATAAAGGAGGGATGATTAAATACAGCTTAGCCCACGCCGACTTGATGCCGGCGTTTTGGGCTGTGCGCGTAAATCTGGTTTTAGGGGCTGCTTAGCGTCTCGCTGCCGGATTGTTCCCAGGCGGAGTGTTTTAATCCTCACCATCAAGCCCTCAATGATGCCGAAGTTGTCATTGATGACCTTGGCCAGGGGAGCCAGGCAGTTGGTTGTGCAGGAAGCATTGCTGTTGAGACGCCAAGGATCAGTTTAGGATTCTCAAAATGAAGCGAGGACAGTAATGTTCATCCAGCTATCATTAGACACAATGACTGAAATGCATCCTGAGAAAAAAAAACAACTACATTAAACAAAAAGCATCAGATTCTTACCTCACAACGTGGAGGGATTTGTCGTACTTCTCGTGGTTGACGCCCATGACAAACATGGGAGCATCAGCGCTGGGTGCGGAGATGATGACTCTCTTGGCGCCGCCCTTCAAATGAGCCTGCAAAGTTGTGTTAAACATGACATCTGTAAGTCACACACACTCACACACACACGCGTCAGGACATAAAGACAATTCAATATTCCCGGGGGCATGTGGCAGGAGTGAATACGTACAGATGCCTTCTCAATGGTGGTGAAGACACCAGTAGACTCAACAACGTACTGGGCACCAGCATCGCCCCATTTGATGTGGGTGGGGTCCCTCCTGCAAGAAAAAAAAAAAAAAGAATAGAAAAAAAGGAGTGTGAGAGTCAAACTGAAAACTTCGATCCTCCTTTTCAATGTTTGTGGAAGTTGACACAAACCGATGCAGTCTAAGGGTGGGCCGATCGACCCAAACATACAGTATCAATACTACAGATAGTCTGACGTTAATTGCATGGATAAGTGTCTGTTTCTCGCCTCTGCACTGTAGCAACACACTTGAATGCCATCAACAAGTCAGATGTTCAGCTCTGATTGTGAGTCTTTTTTTTACACAGTAAAATAGTCAAGATGTTATTTCACGCAAGTAAACGACCAGAACCTGGAAGTCCGCAATAATGCTACTATTCACGTTTATCTGGAAATATATGAAAGATGTGGTCTAGAAAATTTACGCGAACGCCATACTAAAACACACAGTATTGCCGAGGCTGATGGGAATATTAGTTTTGCAAGTATTTTGTCATTAATCCAGAATACTGTGCAAATTTGAAGTTTTGATTCTTGATTTCAAGATTGAAGAACTGTTGTTCTAACTGAAGGAAAGAAGAACGTTTGTGTTTTTACTTTGGATATGATATGTAGAAAAACTGTTATATGTCTTTCAAAAAACAGCAATATTGGCACAGTATTACTTGTTATCGGATCCAAACCAGTTTTTGTGGCGTTTCCCGCCCCTAATGCAGTCGGCATAAAAAAGCCCGGTTAGTTAATAAAGAAGCCAAACAAACTGACTCGTGGAACACGGTGATCTTGTGTCCATCGATGACCAGCTTGTCGCCCTCAACCTTGACATCACCGTGGTAACGGCCGTGGGTGGAGTCATACTTGAACATGTAGACCTGACGAAGGAATGAGGGATGAAAGGGGAAAACTTTAAACTTTGCATCAAAACAAGAGAAGTAATGCAACAACAAAAAAAAGAAGAAAACACAGGATTCAAAAATTTCATCCACTGTGTGTTATATAAAGTGTCATGTTAATCAGGATGAAATGACTAAATTTTTCAATATAAAAAAACTGTCACGCCCCTGACGGAATTGAAAGCTCTCACCATGTACTCCAGGTCGATGAAGGGGTCATTGATGGCCACAATCTCCACCTTCTTGGAGGTAAAAGCAGCACGGGTCACCAGACGACCAATGCGGCCAAATCTGAAAAGAGAACACTGTTGCTTCAGAGCCCGACCTCTAGGTGGCGGTGTGATACCACGTAACTCCAACCAGAATCAGTGGCTGAGCGGAACACGGTTGTTGTTAAGACGGAAGCTGAACTGAAGGGGGCATGAAGTAGAAATTACCACCACCATCATTTAAAATCCGTGTTGCTTGAATAAAGCTTTGGCATTCAATCGAGTACTTCACTTTACGACTTCTGTTCTATTTCTTTTTTTGTGTGTGTGTGTGTGTGTGTAGGAAGATGAGACCTGCAGCCACACTGAGTAAAAGGTCAGGGTTCAGGGGGAGTGGCAGAGGCAGGTGTGTGTTGCAGGGCGCTCCTCCCTTGGGGGCTAAAGTCACAACTAACTTCTAATGTGGTAATCCTAGTGACGAAAGCGCACTGTTTGATCAGTGGGCCGAGTTACTCTTTAACTGCAGGTTCAAAATCCTGGCACAGATACACTTTGTCCTCAGAATGGGCGGAGAGACAAGTAGCAGGGCAGATAAAGAGCTGGTCCAATGAAACAAATAGGTAGACGGCTTCGGACTGCTTCATTTACGTCGGTCCACTTGCGACACAGCGCAGGAGAAGAAGAAAAAGAGAAAACAATCCCCTGGAGAAGAATGATCCCCATGTCGAAGCCCAGACTGTTATCTGCCCGGGGCCAAAGATCAAAACGAGAACAGCTGGATGACTGTCCCCAGGGTTTTGTGTGTGTGTGTGTGTGTGTGTCCTTTACAAAACACTCGCTTTCCCCTAGAGCGGCACTGTTAATTAACTACCAACTGTCTGCGTTTTTAGAGAGCAAGCCTGGGACAACGCCGCGCTCATCTGATCACTCTGAGCAGCCCCAGCTCCCGCGTATCCATCACGAGGAGCCTATTCCGCCGCACAAAGAGCGCAAAAATGAGTCTTGAAAATCATTCCATTTAGCCATATTCTAGACTGGACACACTTAACCTAGAAATCGCATTAATCTTAAGATGGTGTATTTTATATGGAGTCATAGTGGCCATCCTGCGTGCACAGATGCAGAGGTGGAGGCGCAGTGATTGGTGACCACCATGATTTGATTCATTCTGTATGAGCTGGTTAAATATGGCGCTTACCCATTGATACCGACTTTCACCATTTTGCCTGGGTTGGTTTAGTCCTCTGCAGGGAGAGAAAGTCAGGAAAGAATAATGTTATCAGTTAGATATTGATACGCCATAATTTACAAGTGCCGTATATTAGCCTCCAGGTGATAGTTGATAAGCCAGGGAGCAGGATGCAGGAGTTCCAAACTGATATCTGATCAAAGCCCAAGTAAATTTCAGCGTACATCTGCAGCTTTTTGCTCAGACCATAACTTCATCTGCAAGGGTCAACCTCAACTTTTACTGAGAAAAAAAAAAAAAGTTGCAATATTCACAATCAAAACACAAGCATAAGAGATGATAATAAGAAGAAAAGTGAATTTCACCTAAACTTTGGGCCCACATGTACTTTTAAACTCGGTTGACTGGAGTCAAGGCATGTGCCCGGCCGGGTGTTTTAAATCTAGTTGCGCACTCATGCAGCCTGCACCGAAGCTGCGCTTTACTCTATCTCCTGCAAAACGATGGAACAGCTGAAGGTATTTACCGTTTGTGAGAAGCCTCAATCTGTCTTGCGACTCCGGGTGTGAGTGGGGAAGAGCAGGTCGAAGCTGTGTCTTTTTATGATGGACCAGAGTCTGAAGCCACGCCCCTCTCGCGACGCCGCTTCCTCGCCCCGCCCCCTCTGAATGTCAAGGTCAGCCCGCAAACAGAGCAGCATGCCGGCCTCCGCAACGCAGCCTCACGTAACTTAAATGGCCTTAAATGAGTATCAGGCTCCGGTGGGGGAGCTCTTAACAAAGTTTGCTATGGTTTTGTGACGATTAACATAATTTCAAAAGTGCCATGTCTTGTTCGTGTTTCCCACCTTCCTCACCTTTAAGGAGGTCTACATATAGATGCATGGATATTAAAATCCTCAGATAGGGGACTGAAAAAAGAGAGGGGTCCCTCTCTGACCTTCTCAGTGAATACAGACGCACCACGGGAGTGAACGAGGGATCAAATCTCTGTCTTCGTGACTGTGACATTTAATGTCCAAAGACCATGACCCCTCACTTTCAGACACCGCGTGGCGACTCCTCTTTCTCTGCCTCTCCAGTCAAAAGTTGACCCTCGGTTACTTAACATGAACACATGATCGTTACGCATGTGCACAAGACGCTTCCTCATGTTTGAGTCCATTTAAGCGGTCGGTTTCTTTGGGTGGTGGAGGCGGTGACAAGGTTCATGTCTGGGTTTTTCTTTTTTTTTTGTTAGGACAGATTAAGACGGGAAATGTTGCAGAAGATATGAGCAGGCAGTTCTGGAGGTGCTTTTACACACTGGCATCTTGTCACTGCCACACACCATGAATCGGCAATCCTATTTGCAGCTAAAGATGACTTGACTAACTTGTATTTTGAATCAGCGGATGACGATGATGGTTAATCAGATTGTGCTGCGCCAGCAAAAACGCTCGCCTGCACCAGCACGGGCCAGTGTTGGTGTAATTCATCACGGTAGTCCAATGTTCTGAGCATAGCTGAACTTCCACAACCCCGACCGCATGCATGCCAGTCTCGGCCTCTGCTTTGCAGCTTAAGGTCAAAGAGGGGAAGTAAAGGTCAGGCTAAGATTAGATTCCTGCCGGCTAGTCAACACCTGGCCCAAGTTTTAGGTTATCTACTGTAAATGCTGTCTCATTCAGATCACATGCTCTTGCTACACCGATCAGCCATTACATTAAAACCAGTGCATGTTCACCATTGAATCTGATGCAACGGCCCTGCAATAAATTCTCCCTTCAGGAGGGGTTTTATGTTGAATTTCTATTGAATCTGTTCGTTGAGCTATTTTAATGGTTATTGAGGCTGTAATTTGTGATGTTGTTGAACTGCACTGGATTATACTGACAGGAGTCCCTAAGCTTTGTCACCCCAATGTATCTGAGTGGGACGACCAAATTATTAGGGACACCTCTAAGTATTCTATTTCTTAACTGCATGTTTATTTGCTGGCTAAAATAGTGATAAGCCCATGCTGAATACATCATTTGAGAGATTGTCCCTGATATTCTGGTCATCCCACTCATATATAATGGGGTGACAAAAGTTTACTGAGAGGTGTCCCTAATAGTTTGTCACCCCATTATATATGAGTGGGATGTCAGTATAACCCAGTACAGTTCAACAGCATCAAAAATTACATTCCCGATAACAATCATTAAAATATGTCAGTACCTCTCAAACAGATTAAATAGAAATTTAACATAAAACTCCTCAATTGAACATTTATGGCAGAGCAGCTATGGTGGACATGCAGTGGTTTTAATGTCGTGGCTGATCAGTATATCGCAACGGAAATTCCAAATGAAAGTGACTTGTCACGAAATAATACATTCAGTAGGGCTTATTATTTTAGCCAGCAAACAAACATGCAGTTACGAAATAATCTAACTGACAGAGATGCGATTTTGTGTGTGTAACGAGTCATGTTACTTTATGAGAAAGTACAGTAAATCAAAATGTATGAATTGCTATTTAGCACGAACTTGTCTGCGAGTAACTGGATTCCTCCACTAGATTTATACAGCTTGTATCCTGTGTCAAAGTCCAGGGAGCATCCATATTTGGGGAGCAGCAGATCATTCAATAATGGAATCAGACTGCCATCTAGTGTTGGACGTGTTGGACTGGTAAGTTGTTTTTACTGGAAAATCCAACCAAAATATTGGAGGTTATACAAAATAAAACAGACCAATGTATTGTTAGCGGTATTTTAATGTATGATGTGACCAAACACAGTAAATGACTGGCTTTATTATTCACCTTCCATCCAGTGAGTTGGGTTCAAATTGACCTCTCTATAACTACAACTGTTGAGCTAAGAGGATCCAAAGTTTACGAGTCAACAGCCCAGATAAAATATCCTATTATTTATTTGTGAAAACCTAACAACCGTAATTGTTGGGTTTTCTTTATTCCAAACCGGGCACATTTCTTGTGTCGGGTCTGCCATTGTGAAGAGCAGAGGCGCATTGAATTTAGGCATACATTTTTATAAATATTACAGGGACTACTAAATAAGATTTGTTTTACAAATATGATGAAACGTTTTTCTCCTGTCAAACACCAAGTTTTTGCCCCCTTGATCTTGGTTGTAGTCTTGAGTATGAGCAGGTTTAGAAGCAGCGGAGGTTTATTATCAGCCTGTCATATTTCAAAAAAGCCACACCGAATTGGACAAGCGGAAAAAGCATAACCTGTGGGTTTATTAAGCATCAAATTATCTGTCGGGAGAGTTCAAAATCGCTCATCGAAGGATAAATTGACATGACGCGTGACAGACATGTACATCTGATCATACAACCACGAGTTTCTGAACAAAAACCAGGCAGCCAATAATGTCAAATTCATTTATTCATGCAAATCATAAGTAAACAAACAGCAAGAATTACAGGTGCCACCATGTTGGGAGACCACTTCAATGACATTTTAATCTCCACTCTCGATGAACTGATGGTCACAAAATTGGTAAACACACTTTTATATTAAATATGCCGACAAAAAGCTCGAAATACAGAAAGTGCAAGTTCACTTAAAAATGAGCGCAATAATCAAAGGATGGTCATTTTAAGTAAACATACGGTAGTTTACAATTTTCCAATTCTTACACATGGAATAGACTACAGCGGCTCTGTTACCCAGCTACAACAGTGTGTGAAGCCTTGGATCTATGGTAGCTACACTGGATGAGACCACATTAGCAGAAACTGCGAGTCACCTCAACATCCTTCACCTTTGCACTTTTCTTACACTAAGAAGGACGTCGTCAGTCTCTCTCTTTCGACCTGCCCCCACTAACACCCCAATCCACTCATGGACCCGATCCGATCCAGTTTCAGGCCAAAGCATCCTCTATTCCATCCCCTCCGTGAGCGGTCTGGCTCTGCCCGCTTCTGATTGGCCAGAGCGCCTCTAAGCAGGCGCAGCCAGGGGGTCTCGGGCTGCGTTTGTACGTCAGCCCACTTGAGATTCTCTGCTGCTTTGACACCGGAGGACAAGGTGGATTGCTCCTCTGGTTGGCTGTTCAACAGGTTCTCGAGGTCATCCAGGGTCAAAAGGTCATTGTAGCGTTCCAGAAACTGCTCCATAAACTACACAAGAAAAGTATTAAAAAAAATCAAATTTAATTGTCCGGGAGCGTACAAGGGAGACTAATTCAATCAGTGATACATTTCATTACTCCATTCTTCCTTCTCCCGTATCCTTCATCCACTCTCCATTCTCCTCATTCCAATCTTTCCCGTTTTTCCTATTCAACTTGTTTTCCGCCCTCCTCCCCCAACCCCTCGGATGCGTCGCCTCCCTCCCCTCCTACCTGCACAGCATCAGGAGAAGGGTGCAGGGCGCGAGACTCGGTGATCTCCAGGGGTGTCAGGAGGAGCAGAGCGGCACAAAGCAGCACAGGACAAAGCATGGCAGCGGCGGTGAGCAGCAGACGCAGGGGGGCCGGGAACAACGCTGGCTGCAGACATTCAGATTTGTGTAAACAACTGAAAATGCAGGTGCAGTCAAGATTTAAAGATATAGAAAACTTGATAATAATTTAAAAAAAAAAATGTTTCTAGAAGTCCCTCTCAATCCTACTGGTGTACTGGTGAATTTCTAATAAGCATTTAAAAACAAAAACATGATTCTGCATGAAGAAGCAATCGTTAGGTGTATTCGGGATTTTGAGATAAAATTCTGATCGATATTTGCAAGTTAAAATTTATTACACTTTGGACAAAAGCAACAGCTACAGAGAAAATAAAAGATCTGACTAATCTTAATTCTTTACTTTTCTCAGCCTATTAAAAGCCACAAAAGTATGCTTTTGTGCACTTTGTGAACACATCAAAGCTGCTTTCAACGGAGAATGAAATATGAAAACATAAAATTTCTATTAAATATATTTAAAAACATCCCTGGAGGCAGCTCCACTGGTGGTTGAACCTAACATTTTAAATCTCCGTTCCTTTGGCAGAGAATTGTTGTAACGCATAAGCATATGAAGTCTTGTAACAAATATCTTTGCATGTAAAAAGGAAATGTTCTCACCTGTCAGTTCTCTGTCGGAGCTCTGGATATCCTCTGCTCTGCCTCTCACAGGCTCTTCTCCATCTCTCGGCTACCTCTCACTTGTTGGCACCTGCTGAGAGCATCACTATCTCACTCGCCTGACTCCTCCCACCTCTAATGGAATTGAAAGGATGACCCCCCCCTCTTTTCTCTCTCTCTCTCTTGCGTCTGTCCTCTTGGCAGAAGCTGAATGTTGGGGCATCAGCTGGGATGCTGCAGAGGTTCTGTAGCGACAGAGATGCACCCCTCACTCCCTCCCTCCATGTCTACTTTTCTTTTCTTTGGAGTGATGTCAAAGCCTTGTGGGGTGATTGTCATTGCCAAGGTGACTATGTGGACTCTTCCCTGTGTGCCATACCGATGCCACATAAGGTCAAAGGTTAGCTGATGACATATCAGCGCGGCTAACGTATTATGAACTTGCCGCACACCGATCTGAATTACACGCTTCTCACGTACGGACAATGCCTCTCGTCCATATTAGCCTCCATCTCTGCCTTTTGTCTGCGGTTTTTCCCAGCATGCACTGACCTCCCCTCTCTGCTGGGTAAGTTACAGTCTGTCAGCGCCATCTGCTCCCTGCACCCCCTGCTGCCAAATTACAACACTAGGAAAAAGCAGCGTGATCTTACATGTCAACGTTCAGCAGCCTCTGATTATTTCAAGCATATAAACCCATGCAATTGCAAATGTCCATTAGTTACTGGCCATGCGTTTGGCCGGTCTACCTCCATCGGTTTGATTCGATGAAGAACTGAGGTGAGAAAAATGTGGACTCAATCTTTCATACACAACACCGATATAGCAGAATTAGTCTATGCAGAGCACATTCGCTTATATTTGCTCACTTAGCGCCCACTGAATACATTTAAACTCGAATTTCTCTTAAAACCGACCCACTGCAGCAATCATATTGTTAGCCTGCACTTGGCGAGGTTCTTTACATAACGTATCAATCATACATACAGAAATGCACCCCTCTCATCTTTTCGGAGAGGACATGTGGGAGAAGGAGTAGGCGAAAAGGAGAGAGATTAGCGACGCTGGTGGGGGGGGGGGGGGGGGGGGGGAAAAAAAAGAGGGGGGGGGGGGGGGGGGGGGGGGGGGGGGGGGGGGGGGGGGGGGGGGGGGGGGGGGGGGGGGGGGGGGGGGGAAGGGAAGGTTGGGGGCGGAGTCACTCCTC
>CAAKHG010016373.1:0-10051 GCA_901007715.1 Dactylopterus volitans | reverse complement strand
CAAAAGAGAGTGAGAGAGAAAACACTGGATTCTCTGTTTCCCACCACAGCTCCCTCGCTCCACTCCTCCTTTCAACATGGCACCTCTACATCTCACCATGGCAACTGCAGAGTCTGTGTGTGTGTGTGTGTGTGCGTGTGTGTGTGTGTGTGTGTGTATGTGTGTGTGTGTGTGTGTGTGTGTGTATATACACATATATGTGTGTGTGTGTCTCTGTGTGCGCGTGTGTGCATGCGAGGTGAATCGCAGGGTTCCTCAGCCACCACTTGATTTTGTGACTCGAGGCACGTTCAGGAGGTTTTTGTATTAGCTCTGAATGAAGTGGCAGACACCGATCGCAGCGATCTCATTGGACACCGCGATTCCAGGGTGGCAGTGAGAGAGGAGACGTCCAGCCAAGAGCTCCGGTGTGTTTGGCCGTTCATGCACCGGGCCAATGGAACATTCTGAAGTAGCGTTTGGGAACGTTACTGCCAGTTCGAGGAGAAACATTCCCCACGTTGTGCAACAGTGCCCCTTTTGTTTCCCAACAGCTCGAGGCTTGCAAAAACAATCAAACAATCTAATGTGACACTGCTGCACCATTCCAGATTTCATACACAAGCATATTTCTCCAAACTTCAGTCTGACATATTGGATACCTTTGAAACCTGGCATCTCTACCGGCGGCATTTTAAAATGCCATTCAGGTAGTTTGCAAAGCATGAATTCATAATGACAGCTGGCTGAAGAATTCCCATTCGACTTTTATTCTTTCTCTGTGTCAAAGCATTTAAGTGTGAGCATCGTTTTCTGCTGATTGTCAACTACAAGCAAAGTGCCCGAGCAGTCAGCCTCTGACCTAGAGCTCCAAATCCTAATCTAATCCTCACCCAGTCTCAGTCACCAGAGCACATTAGAGTCTCTCATTGTGCCTAATCCCACATCGCCACCGTCTGATTACACGACTGTCTTCAGCTTTTGTTCTGATTTCTTTAACTGAGTGTCGCTAAACCTTTAAATGCGGACCACAGTGACTTTTTTTTTTTTTTTTTTTGGCTGAGCCATACTTTTCCACAAATCAGCTAACTCATAAGAAAAGATCACGAGCACGTTGCGTGTAATTTCTTCAAAAAGGTGTGTCTGTATAATCCTGATGAATTTTCAGAAGGAGGCCCCAGAACACCTCTTTAGACCACATCACATTGTGCACCTATAAAGGCAGCTGCACTTTCAGACTCCACTTGATGGAACGTTTCCACCCTGCACACCCAACACCTGCTTTTGCGCTCTGTAACTTGAGCGCAGTCGGTCACAAGTGGCGCAAAACGATGCGCGGCGCTACGAGCCGGGTCAGACATCATGGCAAAGGCAAAGAAGCCACAGGGAGGATGTTGGCAAGAGGAAGTGAAGAGATTAAGAGAGAGGTGAGATCCTCACCTGCAGTTTGTCACTCATTCAGTGTAACTGTTAGCTGTTGGCAACTGCATAGTAACGCTGTCAAAAAAAAAAGATATTACCCAGTTGCATGAAAAATTCACTGTAAAACCAAAATTCTTTTATCATTCAAACAGTGTTATGGTGGTGCCGGCTCTCTCGTTCTCTCTCTTTTTCTCTCTCTCTCTCTGTCTCAACATAGCAAAAGATTTAAATGCACCAGCATGCTACAGGTTTTGTCCACAGAAACAACTGCTTGTCTGCAATATACTGAAATGGTAAATGGGCTTGCATGTAGACACCGCTTCTCTACCTTAATGCTGCTCAAAGCGCTTCACACTACCTTGGCTTCATTCACACACACCTTCATACGCTGATGGCGGAGGCTGCCATGCAAGGTGCCGACCTGCTCACCAGGAGCAATCTGGGGTTCAGTATCTTGCTTGGGGACACTTGGAAACGGTCTATGCCGGAGCCGAGCATCCAACCAGTAACCTTCCGATTCCTAGGTGACCAGTGTACCAACTGAGCCACGCTGCACCAATATACAATATGTAAACGCTTATATCACAATATATGCAAGCAAGTCTTGGTATTCGGATATTAAAATCCAAACGTGTTTTCCTCCTGTAAAACAAAATATGATGTGTGCTTATGTTGACTTGAATCAGCCATCTGCTAGTTAACTTGCGAGTTAATGAAAGCTTGATGTGTTGGTGTGTATTTGAGTGTTCGCCACCTCGACCCTTGTTCTCCCTCCCCCCCAAATAGAGCGGCGACTGGCCATAATTTATTAACTTTGAGGAAAGTGGCGCCCACGACAGCTCCTGATTATTAATGATTGAGTAATTTTTCAGTGAACTCCTTCACCAAATATTCCTGGTGATGGGCTGTGTCTTGCCCGTCCCTGGAGGACACTGCTAGTTCAGTAGTGTACTGTACACCATCAGGGCCGGTCGCACTCATCCCAGTGTTCTGTCCCGCCTGCCCGTCTTCTTTCTCATGCAAATTTGTCACAATACAGACACTCTCGAAATGCAGTTTCATCTGGACTTTAAATTATTCATGCGCCATACTTGGGCCTCTGGCTTGATCTAACGGAGCAGTCACTAACGTGCACTGTCCAAAAAGTTTTTCAATGGCTAATGCCAATATCTAGACGGGGGGGCGGATAGCCAATATGCAACAATTTAACGATTAAAAGACATTAGACACAAATTTATCAGTTACATGAACATCCGCAGGTAGAAAAAAAGAAAATAAAATTTGGATGAAAATTGTTTCAGGCGACACGGTGGTGCGGTGGTTAGCACCGTTGCCTCATAGCAAGAAGGTCGCAGGTTCGACTCCCGGCCTGGGGTCTTTCTATGTGGAGTTGGCATGCTCTCCCCGTGTCTGCGTGGGTTCTCTCCGGGTACTCCGGCTTCCTCCCACCTCCAAAAGCATGCTGAGGTTAACTGGCTACTCTAAATTGCCCGTAGGTGTGCGTGAGAGTGTGAGTGGTTGTATGTCTTTCATGTGGCCCTGCGATGAGCTGGCGTCTCGTCCAGGGTGTACCCCGCCGCTCGCCCATTCGACAGCTGGGATCGGCTCCAGCACGACCGCGACCCGGAATAGCCGGAATAAGCGGAAGACAGTGAATGAATGAATTGTTTCAGTGCACTAAACCGAAGCATTTATCAGCATTTGGTAGTGTTGACTTGTTTCTGAGTGAAAGCAAACAAAATTCTGAACTTGCACTAAACAAACAAACAAATAAATGAGCGAACAAATAAGTAAGCAATGTCAGTGCACACTGAAGACTTTGTTGAGCTCGTGAGCATATATATATATATATATATATATGCTTTTTTTAAGGTCACAGAAAACAACTCCCACAGTGCTCTATTATGGATGCTGGGTTGACAGTAAGATTGTGTTAACGGGACACTGAATCGATTTTACGCATCAATGTCAGTGTATGTGTCACGCGTTGTACAGCTCAGCCAGTGGAAGCATCTGTAGTGTCTCTTCTGCATCTCTGGAGGTGTTTTGTCCAGTCTGAGGGTCATCTGGGTTCTCTGGTGGAGCTTTAATTGGATTTAAACTTTATGAACGTCCAATTACAACTGATTTTATTGTCCTTTTGTGTTTAATTGACAGGGAGGCATTCACTTGCCAGGCGTCATCATCACCACAACCAGTCATCTGTTAACAAGGAGGCCTTGAGCACCAGGATGGTGCTCAGCGATGACTCAGCAGAGAGGGATCACCTGATAGGAGCAGGGCTGGGGGTAAAACTCCCCATCAGTTCCCCCAAACATCATCATTCTCATAAACGTGTGCACCTAGACTTTGTAGAGGAGGACCCGCCCGCGGGAGAAGAGCTCACTGCCGGAGGGGCTGGACCTGACCAGCCCGGGAATCCCTTGTTAGACGACGTCATCACCGTAGAGTTCCACAGCCCTGCACCAGATATCATACCCTCCGATGTTGCCCTGGATTGGGCCAAAGTCCCCAAGCCCCAGAAGCAAAAAGGTGGAGACCCCACTGCATGGACGCTCTCTGACTTCTACGACTACCTGTCCCCTGACGACGACCTGTCCGCGTTAGACACGACTCCAGAGCCTGAGCTCATTCCATCACCCCCGGCCGACATGGAGGACGAGAATCTACTCCTGACTGTCTCTCCTGCTCTCCCAGACAAAGTGAGGCCTAACGTGGATAGCGGCTCCTCCTTACCTGCTCTGCCCATGCCAGGGCAGGATAAGGGTGACGGGTTAGGCTTGGGTGGCGCCATGGGGGCCGACGGGTGCAGGCTGGGGTTTGTGCGCTCTGGACCTGGCGTATGTGTGTCCGAGTGTGACACTGAACCCAATTTCTGCTTCAACGGGGGAGTGTGCACCGTGGTGGCAGGAGTGGGAGCCTTCTGTAGGTGAGAACAATGCACATTTTCCAGTTTCCAGGTAAATGGCACTCGGCTGCGGTGTCATTCATGTCTACCTCGTTGCAATGATGAGACGCCACTTGATGTTCACAAGCAGGCTGTTGCGTTTTGGCAGAAAAGGACAACACAATATATGTAAGGCATGCGAATGGCATCAGGGAAAATACGGGGGCTAATGGTTATGTATTCAACTTTTTAATTCCTATTGTTAGGGATTATTTCCTTGTTGTCCCACACAAAAGAGAGTATCTAGGACACTTCAGGGCACAATCTGAAGACACACATTCACAAAGACAGAAGGCGGGTTTAATGTGTCATGATGGTTGTTCGGGATCAAAGCAGGGTCGGCAAAGGATAAGCTTAGTTTTGGAGGAGGGGGTAAAGAGTGTGTGTGCTCTCCGGCAAGTGACAGCTGATGTAGACGCACGCACGCACGCACGCACGCACGCACGCACGCACGCACACACACACGCACACAGGAGTTTAGTTTACAATTCAGTGAGGTGAGGGAGTGACATATAAATAAACTCTCTCTTTGTGTCACAAACACATACACACACTCTTGCACACTCACCACGCCTTGATAGCACCATCTGCTCTGTCCCCTCACTGTAAGCTTAGAGGTAAATAGTTGCTCATCTCATAATACGCACAGAGCTATAGTGCATACGCATGCAGTGTGTACACAGAAAAACGCATGCTCACAAACTTGTTCTGGGAGCATTCAAACATGAGCATGCAATTTCCACAGAGAGAGAGACAGGAATGTGGTAAACAGACACACACACATGCACGCACACACACACGCATACACGTGCCCTGATCCTTTGATCTCATTAAGGGCTAGGCTGCAAACCCGATCCCTACTTTGCTGGACAGATCTCATAGCAGCATGCTGTCCTCTCTGAGTGCCATTTATGCCTTTTTTTCTACTTTGGATAACATGTTGTAGCTATAAGTACTATAAATACACTAATGCAATGGATGGACACTCATTTTAAGCATTATGGGGTTTTGTGTGGGTTTTTTTTTTAATGCAGAGCAGATCACCAAACTGACGCGCTCAGAATTTTCCTTTGAGAGAAAGGGCCAACGTTTCAGCAGAGATTCATGTCTGTTTTCAAATCCCCAGGTGCAACGTGCAGGACTACATATGGAACAAAGGCCTGCGCTGTGATTGGGCGGTCACAGAGTTCCAGGTGATGTGTGTGGTGGTGGGCGTGGCCTCCGTGGTGCTCCTCCTCCTTTTCATGATCATCGTGTTCTTTGCCAAGCGGCTGCACCGCCTCAAGAACGAGAACAAGCGCCTTCGCAAACGCAGGTGTGTGAGGGTGCACTGGCTGGCAGTTGCTTCTGTGTGTGTGCGTGCGTGCATGTGTGTGTGTGTGTGTGTGTATGTGTGTGTGGGTATGGCTCTGCACATGCAGAGCTATACTTCCCTTTGGTTTCCACTAAATTATTTACATTCATGGACGGCGATGATATATTTTTATCTGTCATATGAATGCTTGTACAACCAGCCTTTCCATCTAGCAGGCATCACTGCGCATAGTGGAGAAATGCATCTAATAAAAACAGAAAAATACTGGATGGACACAAATATGCTTAAGGATAAATAGCAACTGACAAACGATGTTTATCACACAATTCTCCCGCTGCCGCCTTGCAGTAAGTACCGCCCACAGAGCAGCGAGCCGCCGACGGATGGCCTCTCGGTTTCGACGACAGCTGACGGCTCGCAGCCAAATGTAAGGAAACTGTGTGACACCCCTCCGCCCGCCCCCCAAGCTCACACTCAGAACCTGGCGTACTATGACAACATTATCTGTCAGGTATGCCCCGCCTCTCCTCATGGTCACTCTCCACTCTCTCGCCTTCAGTTCATCTTCGTTTGTGTGTTTTTTTCCGTTGTGCGCCGCCATTTCTCCTCAATGCATTCTCCTCGTGTTTGATCCAGTTCGTTAGTTTCCCGTGTCCGACACTTTTAGCGGCATCAAGACACACCTACAAACCAACACCTACTGTACATGCATGCACCAATTTTGGCCTGATTTTCACCTTCAGTTGTTTATATATATACATATATATTTACAAGAATGTATTTAATGCTTTTCACACTCACCGACTCCCTCAGAGGCCACCATCAACCAGCTATACCTGGGAATATAAACCCAGAAACCCTTATAACCACTTCCAGGTAAGCGCAGCAGAAATGTCCCCATTGCCTGCAGCAGTTTCTCTCCCTGGCTTTGCATTGAACCTACCCACTGTGCAGCTGCTAGATGCCAGCGTTTTGGCATTAACGGCAATCCTCAATTCCACAAATGTTCCCTGCATCTGATCCTCTTCCTTTCTTTATTTCATTCATTCTTTCTTTCATCTTTTCTTTCTTTATTTCTTTTGTTTTTGTTTTTTTTTAATTTTTTGGTGTTGTGGTCGGAGGCAGCTTTGAGGTGAAATGATTAATCACCTGCTACAATGCTCTCTGCAACCAGAAGTGTTACACGTTGCCTCCCCACTGTGTGAATACATAGCGAGTTCCCACATTTGCTACCTTTTGCAGCTTCCTGAGAAGTGCAATCACGAAACCAAGCCTCCATTTTGTTTTAAATGCTTGCTTCGCTCTTGTTGCCCATAAAGCACAGACATCCATCCATTTTAGGTCCCTGTGCGGCAGGTTTCTCTCTTTTTCTTTACACCCAACTCCCCTCCAAGGATGTACTGCTGCTACGGTATAACTGCATCCTGTAGCAGTGTGTGTGTATGTAAATGTAAAAAAAAAAAAAAAAATGTATGCATTAGTGCATTTCTGTTTGTGTGTATGTGTACCCTTTGGTATTCATCGATATTGCTTATTGAACAGTTTATGAAGTTACTTGAGTGCTAAAGCCAGTGAACAAAGGGCAAGCTTGGTTATTAGGTCAACCATAGACATCATAGATCAGAGTCATGCTGCCATGACTTCAAGCTTTTTGAACTTGTTGTCTCTGATGGGGAAGGATATTTAGGCCAGTGTGACTGATCGATGGCGCCCTGTTTATCACGCATTGTGCCTGTGACCTTCAGAGTCCTGTGACATGCCAATCAATGGATGGCCACAGACCGACACATGCGGATGCACACAGACACCCAGCTGCACACTGCATTCGTACATGTCATGCATTGAGTAGTTACGTACGCGCAAACGCTCGCGCGGACTGGCGAAATTTGAACACGTGGCATCTGCCTTTTAAAAATCACATAATAATTCTTAATCCCACATTTGGCGGGTTACAACATTAATGAATTGTGACTTATCTTTTAATACACTCTACTGGCTTTTTTATTGCACAAGCTATAGATGAGTTGCTCTGACTTCCAGATGCTCTAAATGTCAGGTTTAGAGGCTAAAAAGCCCCCGCAGGCTTTTTTTCTAAAGTGTAGACCTTTAAATGTCAGAGGTTTTTTTTTTTTTCATGCTCAGACACAATTACAATCAGATAAAAGTCCAGAATCAGCCCATCTGTTGAAATCGTTGTCAGTGAGACTGTTTTTAGTATACATTTCCAGTTTTAGTTTAGATTATAGTTTACTTTTACTTAGTCAAAATCTGTATTTGTTAAGTGAGTATGGCCCATCATCCTCATCAGGATGGGACCTGGACACATGCCAAAAATGTCACTCTTTACTTCTCCTGAGATAGAAGAAAAAAGAATTATACACAGACACTGCATATTTTGAGAGAGAAATGATAACAAGAAAAAACAATCTTTCATTCTATATACTGTTGAGGGTTATAGGACTCGCTGGACACCCGTTGGAGATGATATCCGGCTGTTAAATTGGCATATTATCAGTTACTAATGCTTCAAAGAGTACATGTAGACACAAGTACCCTGATTTACATTTGCCCTGGTCATAATTGGAGGGCATCCGTCCCTTGAACCACAGGTTGTAGTGGGGGGACCAGATTACAACTGATAATGGTTATTTAGGCTGATAAGATCAGCATCTGCTGCTGCAGAGTGCCGCAGAGACAACTATTCACATTGACTCAGAGTCATCAAGTAGCCTCGCTGCCAGCTTTTGGTATGTGGTAGGAAGCCAGAACATGCTAACTCTGCACAGAAAGAAAGAAAAAAATGTGTCTGAACCATGTTTGTTACTAAATGGAACACTGTACAAAAACAACTGAGCGGAACGGCAATATGCACGGTCACTTTCTTCATTAGAGGCTGTAAAATGCCCATTTAATAGAAGAAATTGTATATGTGGCTGCAGGCACACGCACAGCCACCCAGTCATACAGACAATAGGATGCGCATTAAACCTGCAGAACATCTACTAACTAGTGTATCACAGTGTGTTTGTATGTGTGTACAGCAGTGAGACATTTATAAACACGTGGTAACCCCCCCCGCCCCGCCCCCCCTTACAGGATGAGCCTCAGAAGCAGGAGGATCCGACAAAGTCCCCACAACCCAAAGAGGAAGGCTCCATGAACATCCTCAACTCTCATTCCCCCAAACATGAGAACAACCGCCCAACCTCTGTTGTCCATGACCACACCCCCAACAACACAGAGGAAAACCCTGAGGTAAACATGCTCCAGAACAACTTGGTATAACCTGTGAAAGTGTGCCCCTGGAGAATCGCACAAAATGTTCCATACACAGCAACAAATCTCCCCTCCAGTCTTTGCACATTGCTGAGAGCACAATGTGTATCTTAAACCGTCTAATCCGGCCCAATGGCAAAAGTAAGCACAAATTAATTTAAGGCACATCAATGGTCCTGTTTACAAGGCTGCCATGCCCGCAGTGGTCACTTAGTGGCGCCACTGCCTCCTTTCTTCCCTCTATCTGCCTCTTACGCTGGACTAAAATCTCTGGCTTGGACCAACTAATGACTGACCTCCCTCTCTTCAGACGCCCTTGCCTTGGTCTTTGGCCAATGAACTCTTGCTCCTCCATTGCTCCCCCTTCTGTCTCCCGAACGCCCCTAAACCCCCCGAACCCCAGCTCTGCCTGCCCCGCCTTACTGTCTCTCTCTGCACGCATGCATTGGTGTTATCAAAGAAAAGTGTCTGAAAATGTAATATTTGCAAAAAAGACGTACGTGGAAATTAAGTGAACCTGTATTTGCGAACTATTCATGTTTGACATTGCTAATAAGTGGATATGTCTAGATTACATGAGGTTGAAGTAACTGCTTGGAGTTGATATTTGACTATATCTTCATATATTAAACACGCTGTGTCTTGGTTTTCAATGTGATTTCTAATACTTTAATGTACTTGAGGTTCTTTTGTACTTTTTTTGGTATACATGGAGGATTATAGTTCACAGTTGTGAGAATAAATCTTTTTAATTTTATCCAGCTTGGCCCTGTGTGTTGCTATGAGCTCTACTTGCCCCCCTCTCTCTTTCTCTTACTCCCTCTCTCTGTCTCTCTGCATGACTGCTTATGAAGCTAACTGCTGCCCAACTGCTCCCATGCTAATATTAACTGAATGCACAGCTGACCCTGCTTTTGTGTTAGTGTAGGCTGCTCACTGATTCCAACATGTACACACACACACACACACACACACACACACACACACACACACAGCTCTTTAACCTCCAGGCCCATTAAAAGCTAACTGGTTGACTGAGGAGCAGCGACAATTCCCCGCTGATGCCACATTAACATCTGCAAAACATCTGCTGGTGCTGCTGTTTGCTGGTC
>CAAKHG010016372.1:5368-15654 GCA_901007715.1 Dactylopterus volitans | reverse complement strand
CCTTGAGAAAAAGCCTCCCGTTATAAACCGGGTAGCCGGCATTGAGCGGTCGCCTCATCCATATGTTCTAGCTAACGCGCCCTCAGCTTTGGCATGCGTCCCTCAGTTCAGCATCTTGTTCTTAACTGACCGCTAATGTGTTTTGTGCTGTTGGCAAATCATTTCATTGCGATGGGCCCCCCCCCCCCACCTCCTTTCCCGATGAAATGTACCGAGTGTGCCGATTCTCTGCTCAGTCAGTCACAGCATGTCCTCGACCTTGAGTGCCGTTGTGACAGAATGTCATCTCTTTCCTTGCATGCAGGGGCCTCCTGGTCCTCCTGGGCCCGTTGGACCACAGGGAATAAAGGTAAATCTTTTTGCGCGCCTTTTCCCGGGTGCAGCCTGGGTACCGGCAGGTGCTGGCGGTTGAGCGACGGAGGCTGCGTCACCCTAATTGAGCTCAGTCCCGTGAGCAGACCAGTATGCCCGGATTCTTATATCACCACCAGACGCTCCCTTTTTGTTTACGTAAAGACGTCTTCAGATTAGCGGCTTTTCTCTGGGATGGCAATATGCCGCACTCCAAACCTGTTTCGGAATGTTTGTCAGTCGCCTAGGAGCCGAAAAATTTAAGAGGCCGCGGCTGAATCATCAACCGGCGTTGCTTGCTAATTGTACACTCACTGGCCACTTCAGTCACATGGCTGCAGTCACGTTGCATTTACGGTTGCTGGCGCCGGGGCGGGCTGGTCTGAGTGGCCCAGCGACTGCTGATCTGCTAGGGTTTTTTCACACGCGACCATCTCGAGGGGTTTACAGAGGATGGTCCCGGAAAAAAAGAGAAGATTGATGCCAGAGGTCAGAGGAGAATGGCCAGACTGGTTCCAGCGGATAGAAAGACAACAGTTACTCACTGAACCATTCGTTACAACTGAGGTCTGCAGGAGAGCATCTCTGAACACATCCAACCTTGGAGCAGGTGGTCCACAGCAGCAGAAGACCTTTGATTGGGTCCCTCGCTAGCTAATAAAGTGGCCGGTGAGGGTATATCATGAAGATCACTGTACACAGGTTCATGTTTGTTTAGTTGCAGAATTATCGCAGTTCTTAACATCTACTAGAATCGCTCAACAACAACAAAAGTAGTTTGGACCTCATTTCCTCTTTGCTGCCCCTCACCTCATCTAAACACCAATCCAACCCATGTGGATGATACCGAGAAATATCAGCCCCTCGTGCTTGATCTGGGCGTCGATGAGCGTCCGTCACACGCCAACAGCACAAAAGTGTGTCCAAACACTGATTGCCGATTGGCAGGCGCTTCCCGCTGTGTCTGTGTAGGGAAACCAAATGAATGAATCGATCGTTGCTGCTTCGCCGAATCGCACGTTGGGCGTTTTTATGTACATTATGGTTTTTATTTGTCAGGGGGACCGCGGGATGCCTGGCCTCCCGGGACTTGACGGAGAAAGGGTGAGATGATTTTGAATTTGAACTGAAGGAAGATCTTGGCACACATTCACACATTGGCGTTAAAACGGGTCCTCTCCTCTTCTCTCAGGGCTACAAAGGTTCCAAGGGAGACATGGGAATGCCCGGAGCTTCCGGAGAGAAAGGATCCACTGGTTTACCTGGACTACCTGTAAGAATCTGCGCGCCATCGCTAACCTGCTAACTGCTATTTAAGACAGCTTCCATGTGTGTGTGTTCACAGTCCTGAGGACTCTTCAGCTATCATATGTGATTGAAACTATAACGCTTTGGTTTTATAGGGTGTCAATGGGGTGAAAGGAGACAAAGGAGATGCGGGTCTACCTGGTCCTCAAGGCCCTTCAGTAAGTTTATGTCATTCATTCCACTTGACCTTCAATGATGATAATACACTCAGTTGTATTATGAACAGTAAATTTTTTTGTGCAATACGTTGGTAAAACGTCTCTACTCTGTATTTGCAGCTCATCGGCCCTCCGGGAGCACCGGGACCCCACGGGCCCCCAGGACCGATGGTGAGCCTGTTCCTCCTCAGACTCAACAGCGCCAACCTGCTTGCCAAACCGCAGCCTCACGCGTGGCAGTCAGGAGTATAAATATTTACCAAAACACACACGCGTCCAATAACCGCGCACAACGACCTGTAAACCGTTTCTTTGCCCGAAGGCATCTCCAGAGCAAATGTTATCAGATACTTTTTTTTTTTTTTTTTCCCAAGCTGGGTCACGTCAATTTGTAAGCTTGTTTTGTGTTTGTTCAAACTGTGTGTTGAGGATGAGGACGGGGAGGACGTGAAGAGCCCACACACACTCATTCGCGCGTGCAGCTCCTCTTCTTTTACGCGACCATGCGACGCGCATTTGTCAGCACTCGCTCCGATGCGCTCGCGCCCAAAACTCAAGCATGCAGCGTGTGCGAAAGGGGGATTAGCCGGCAGACAGTCGCATGACATTTTTTGCGGTCTATGTTGTTTTCTTTCGGGTGATTTACGACAACGACTGTGTGATTTACAGGGTCACCTTGAAAACTAGGGCAAAAGACTCGTTAAGACTGAGCAGTATTTGCCTCTGGGAATATTCACTGTGCTGCACTTGCGCGTGTGTGTGTGTTAAAGATCACTCCACCTGCCAGACACTTTCAAACTTACATTTTGCTGTTTTTTTGTTTTGGTTTTTTTTTTAGGGCCCCCACGGTTTCCCTGGACCAAAGGTAAATCTCAACAAGAGAGCCACAAGCGTTGCAGCCTCCTGCTGGTGTGAAGTTCACGTGCTCACCCGCTTTCCCGTTTGCGTTTCTTCCATAGGGGGAACCCGGCTTGCACGGTGTGAAGGGAATGCGCGGAGAACCGGGCCACAAAGGTGACCGTGGACCCCTGGGTCTCCCTGTAAGTGCAGCCGTTCACCAATCATCTCCAAAGACGTTACACTGTCCTTTACTTACTTATTTTTCACATTTGAGTCAGATTTTTTTTTTTTTTTACTTTTTGTGTGTGTACGTGAGTGTAAGTGTGTTTGTGTGTGTGTGTGCGCGCGCACGTGTGTGTCTGCGTTGCCCTCTCCACTTCCTGTCCTCATTTCCATTCGCCTCGGCTGACTACCTAGCCAACCTCCCTGTAACACACACAGTATAATTTAGTTGTTGTAAACCTTGTCATCAACCTTGTCCTAATAACAGTGTTCATCTGGTACTAATCCCGCCTTGTTCATGTCACTCATACCTCCATAACCACACAGGGAGCCTCCGGCTTGGACGGCAAGCCTGGAATTAGGGTGAGTGTCATGTGACCAAGAGGCTTCACCACCCTCCATTCAGCCCCTCCCCTCAGTCATTTCACCCCATTGTGTTGTACCTCATGTTTGACCGGGAAAGAAAGCCGAGATTGTCAGCTAGCGTTAACGCCGAATGAAGCCACGCCCAGTCGGACTTGACCAGCTACGGTGACCGTGCGGCCCAAGGCTCTCATTTGTCCCGCGTCGCATTAACTCAGCATTAACACACACTCATGCATTAACAGTCGGCGGTGTTGTAAATGTGCTTGGTGGCCAGTGCACGTCGTACCAGCAGCAGTTGTGTGTGCCAGGCCCAGATTAACCGGCACAGGCGCGGATGATGAACATGATCGCTGCTTCTTTTTTTTTTTAACATTTGCTGCTTGTTTTGGAGATGATTTTTGAAACGAGGCCGTCGGTGCGTGTCAGTGAACTCACCGCCGCGACGCTCCTCCTTGCAGGGCATGGACGGGCCTTCGGGTCCGGCGGGTCCGGCTGGGCCGAAGGGCGACAGGGTAAGAGCGTTTTTTTTTTCCCCTTAACAAACCATCTGCTGTTAGGGCTTAAATTGTGAATTTAGTTCTTATGATTGCAACCATGACTCGTTTGCGGCAGGGTGAGCGAGGGGCGCCCGGAGATCCAGGACCGAGGGGACCTTACGGACTACCGGTGAGACTGACGAGGATTTTATCATGTTGTAATTAGCAGGTCCTAAAACCGCATTTATAGAGGGTCAACCACTCGATAGTTTGTTTAAAAAAAAGACGTTTCAGACCAAAACAGTTGCGCATGCATGAAGAAATCTTAATGAACGGGCTCATTTGAAAACACTCCTCTGCCCTTTAAAATCATCTGCAATCGTATTTGTCGTTGGAGAAGAGAAACGTGCAGAATGTTGTGGATCTTATGGTGGAATAATTGCTGCTTACATTTCTCACGTGAATTGAAAAAGTCTCTCTTGCTCATTTCTGTGAAGGCCGATTTTCTAATGTGATTTTCTAATTCTATATTTGCAGGGAGCTGCCGGAACACCAGGCTTGGATGTAAGTCTCCTCATTCACTCAATTAGAAAAAAGGCAAAGAGAGAATTAGTGAAGTGATATTATTAAAATGCATCTTCCAATATGGGGGGAGATAAAAAGCCTTTAGGGAAACGTCTTTCTAGAATCGGCTGAGTGCAGCTCAAGTTTGAGTTGTTTAATCGCCTATTTAGCATTAAAAAGAAACCTGAGCAATAAACACAACTTTACTGCAGCTGCTTAATTTCTTTTTCAATTCAAATCTCATTTAATACGTTGTATCATACATTTCTAAGATTAAAAATAATTTTATCCCTTTTTTTTTTAAGTTCTTCACTTGAGAGGATTATAATTTCCACAATCCTTCCGATTTAGTGGCACAAAAAGTCGCCGAAGATCCAACAGTGATCTTTCAATATAAGCACTAAAAGCCTCAGTTTATTGTTGCCCGTGCCTCCACTTTATGTCCTTATGTTTTTTTTTAAAAGCGTAATCTTTATGTTTTCTTCCGCTGTGTCAGAAGGACAAGACGACCAAATTAAATCATCCAAAGGCGCAGTAATAAACTGGAGTTGTGCTTTTGCAGGGGTTGCCAGGCTTAAGGGGAGAGAAAGGCGACGTTGGGGAAAGAGGAGAAAAGGTAGATGTAGATGTGCTGTAATGACTTTCCAACTCCTTAACACGAGAGGACTGATGTCAATGGACAGAGGCAGGACTTTTGGAGGGATAGTGAGTTTTTCTTTTTGCGGAGGGATGCTATTTGAAAGTCATTTTCACCTACAAGTTCGGAGTAAAACAGATTCCATGCTTCCTAATGAAATTTCTTTTACATTCCTATGGACATATTAAGGTTTGTTGCATTTCCGTCCGGTCAGTCTTGAAAGAGGCTTTCCATGTGCTCGTCCAATCAGCTTTAGCGGCAAATGCTGTCAACCGATGCGCTTCATTCCTCAGCCTGTGCTGTATTGACCAAGAAAGCTGGGCTCTCCTGCTTCAGTGGCTACGCGCACCGAGATGCGATGTCAGCGAGCTTCGGAAATCCTTCCAAATCCTTCCCAGCTCTTGGAGGCGGGTGGTGGCGTGTTCGGCCAGGGGGAGACTGGAACTCCGTGCTGAAACAGCCTGTAGTTCCTGCTGAACGCCAGTGATGTCACTGGTGTCAGATGTGGGACAGAGTCTGCAGTCATGTCTCAGTCGATATAGCACACTTTGATGAATGAAGACCCATTTCCACCAAGCAGTTCAGCTCGGTACGGTACCCACTTTTGACAAAAGTTGTGGATTGTACAAAGGAAACTGTGCCTAGCACACTGGTCCCATACCTAGTGGGTGCAGCTGGACATGCTGCTGTCTTTGACTGGTCACATAGATCGAGACAAAACAGTGGGACTAAATCACAAACCAAAACGCGCCATGTTCAAATATATATCATCGATTTCTCGAGAGGAGATTCCAGGTTTGTGTTTTCTGTGGGACTTGGCAGTGTGTAATACAGAGGGAAGGAGGGAGGAGGTACAGCGGCAGCTGGACGGAGCAGCGAGGGACCAGAGGGTTCTCCAGCTGGTCTCTCAGATAGGCTGCGGAAGGCTTCCCACCAACGGCCGACCAATGCCGGACCTAAAGCCGAACGCCCCGCAGTGATTATTGTCTTATTTAAAGACCACAGCAGGCAGAGCGGTGTGGACAGAAAGACGTGGAGGTGGTTTGACATGATGACCATCCGGAATAAGCCCCGCCTACCATGGACGGTACGGTCTGCAGTAGAAACGCAGACTAGATCCAGGGTTGACCGTTCTGACGCGTAATGTACCGAACCGAACTGTTTGGTGGAAACAGGGCTAAACTTGACCACCGGCGCTGATTGGACAAACGCATGAAAAGTGGTGAACTTTCCCGTAAACCGAGCGATTGGCTCGGCGGCCCCTCGCACTCTTGACCTGCATTTGCATCCGACCTCATCCCCGGTCTCTGTAAACCAGTCTTCATTTCAGCCTTCGTTTCATTCCACGCCTCAAAGCCACAAATCCGATCTCATTCCGAGGCATCCGAAAGCGATTCCAGCGCATCGAGAGCAAACAAGTCCATTGACAGCAGGCTACCCAGACCCATGTGTTTTCCTTCCCCGTCTCCATGCATCAACCTAAACCATCTCACCTACCTTGAACCCTTGAACCTGTCGCTCACTTCATCCTCGCTTCTGTAGACAGCAGTTTCTTGACTAACAGGTTCGGTTTTGCATGCCCACGCCTCTGTTTTCTGATCACAGCTCATACTGGCAATGCCCCTTCCAGCTGTTTAACCACCATTTGAATTTGGCAGGATGTGGATGACAATGAGAGAAATAAAAATTAACGCTGCCTGTTTTTTTTTTTTTTCTGGAAAGTCGATAACACATGAGCAGTTAGCGGCACTCGAGTCTCATATCTGTTGAACTGCAGCCTGTAGAACCATCTCTCACAGCCTGTTATTTAACATCGCATCAGCTCAAAAGCACCTTAGTTTGTTGCTGTCTCACACTTACTCAAATCTGCCAGGATACCAGTTGATTTTCCTCACTGTCTTATGGATTTAATGTCTTTTTGATGTCCTCCTGGAGGTGTTTTCCCTGCTACTCTTTCTCATCCTTTGTGCCCTTGACACCCTTTTAGTGATCAGCTCATTTCCCACTGTAATATTCCCCCCTTTTTCATTTTTTATTTTTTTTGTCCTTCTCCTGTTCTGAGGAATGTTTCTGGAACTCCCCAAATACTGTCTGGTATCCCCCTCCTCCTATCTAACATTGATCATGTGTCTTTCTCCCTTCTTTAATCAGTCCCCTAATAATAATAATCACATCATGTTCAATGGCAACGATTTTAACTTGACCCAACCATTGTATTCACAGGGGGAGAAGGGAAAGAAGGGCAAAAAAGGGCCTAAGGGCGAGAAAGGAGAACAGGGTGCCCCTGGATTAGATGCACCCTGCCCATTGGTATGTGCCAACTGTGAGCTGGAAGTCGCCTCCCAGCTGCGTTAGAGCAGTCGCCCCAAACAGGGACGAGCGCCCTGCGGGTTCCACTGACGCCCGGCTTCGCTGCCCTCAACACTCGAAAACTCTCAGCAGACCGTAGCGGCCTTGCTTCGCCTCGGCGTGGCTCTAAAACTTCAGGCCACGAAAACATGGCATTAGACACCGGAAAAAAAAACAACATATGACCGGGCTGGACCGCGGCGTCGGGCAGGCTCAGCAGGGCAGCTCCTCCCTGGTCGCCCTCTAGTGTCCGTGGTGGCGGACGAGTGCAGGCGCTCAGGGTCGTCCACCTCTCTCCCAGTAACGCTCCTAGGTCATCTTTGCAAACAGGGTTTCCGGGGATTTAAGGGTGAAAAGGGGGAACCAGGGCAGCCAGGTCTGGACGGGCTGGATGCCCCATGCCAATTGGTACAGTATTTCTCTTTTTCCTCCTACCGCTCACTTACCCATGCATGCCTTCACCTCCACCGGGAAACGTGCGCGGCTTCACCAGCATGGGCACAGGCACACACAAAAAAAAAAAAAAAAACCACGCACACATCCCCACCGCATTTCCCATCGACAGCATGAATAAACAGCATCTCACTAACGTCCTGAGGTAACACACGCCATTGCAAACGCACCGATTAAACGTATGAATATGGATCCGCTGTAATAAGCCCCTAACAGAACCCTCCCATGGCCAACTGTCCCCCTCCAGCTGATTCCTCCGGTTAACCTGACGCTAACAAAGACCCCTCTACTGATGAGTTAGCCATGCTACAGGCGCATGGACCCTCCTCCTACTCCCCCTCTACTCTGTTAACTCCTCCCCTTTTTTCCCCCCCTTCCTGAATTTGTACCAATTGGGCCAGACCGAGAGCGAATCAGAGACAAGACATTTGCTGACTCAAGATGAGAAAATGAGCTTATTTTCTGCTTCTTTTTTTTTTTAATGTTTTTTTTTTCTCTCGAATGTAAACCAAAAGGTGTGTGTGCATGGATGCAACGTGAGAGGTGTCGTGTGTGTGTGTGTACGGGGAACAAAAAAAAAAAAAGTGTAGACAATGAGAGAAATTAACCCTTCATGGAAAACATTCATATGTCACCAAAGTTGTCATTGATTTACATTCATTTGTGAAAGTGTGCGCGCGCAAATCAGAGCAGAAGCCATGTTCTTTTTTTTCTTTTTTTTGCATGTATCGCTGTGCAGCATTTGCATGACTGAGAATGTGTAAAAAGTAATGATCCATGAGTTTCTGGCGGAATCACAAGTATGATATTACAGTTCCTGGAGGGTAGCAAAGTCAGGATCCTCTTTCACGACTGATATCAGGTGTAAGAGGAAGGGCTTTGGTACAGTTTGCTTCCTCGGATCTAAACACCGCACGACCAAATTCAGCCTGTACGCATGGACACGCTGTAGTTTTATTATTATTAGTATTACAGGAGATAATTTTAACAATTTGGCAGCTCCGGGTGACAAAGTCTTTTAACCGCAAAATGGTGCGTCAAAAAGTTTCTCTGCACTGAATTCTGTCTTCACAAAGTTTTTATTCATGTTTAAAAAAAGAGTGTGTCGTTTAAAAAAAAAAAAAAAGAGGTATGAAACGGCCTTTTCCCGTGTCAATGGCACAAGCAAATTGGAGTAATACACACTCACCAGCCACTTTCTTAGGTAAGCCTTGTTAGTACCGGGTTGGACCCCCCTTCTGCCTTCAGAACTGCCCGAGTTCTTGGTGGAATGGATTCAACCACGGGCTGGAAACCTTCCTCAGAGACTCTGGTCCATGTTGACATGACGGCATCGTACAGTAGCTGCGCATCCATGATGTGAACCTCCCGTTAAAACAGCATCCCAACAGTCTCTATCGGATTGAGATCTGGTGGCCGCGGAGGCTGTCTGAGTCCAGAACTCATCGTCATGTTCTAGAGACCAGTTTTAGACAATTTGAGCTCTGTGTCATGGCGCATCGGTGCACGGGGGTCATAAAGGGGTGGACAGGGTCAGCAACAATACTCAGGCATCGCTGGGTATCTTCTCTTTGTGGGACCGTCCTCTGTAAACCCAAGAGATGGTTGTGTGTGAGAACCCCAGTAGATCAGCAGCTGCTGGGACACTCGGACCAACAACCATGACACCTTCAGAGCCACTTAAACCTCCTTTCTTCTCCGCTACGATGCTCAGTTTGAACTTTAGTAGATCCTCTCAACCACGCCTTGGCTCCTCATTGCGCCGAGTTGCCGCCCTGTGATTGGCTGATTAGATAAGCAGGTTTACCTAAGAGAGCGGCCGGTGAGTGTCTGTTCCGAGAGGTCCAACGGCGCGAAGTTGCCTCAAACACATTCAGCTACGAGAACCTTCGCGTTGTTCGGCTGAATCCTTGTAAAGACAGAACAATGGTGCGATAACCCCGACGGGTGCGGCTTTGTGCCTCAAAATCTGACTCGGGCTTACTGACTGGTTGTGGCGTGACATCGATCCCGTTTTTCAAATCCCCGCGTTCCCGCCGTCCGTTTCCTCTTTCGGTCTTCATTGTGTCGCTCTCCTCTGCACAGGGTCCGGACGGATTACCGATGCCCGGATGCTGGCAGAAGGTGAGACACGTGGTGGTTTAGGAATACAGGCAACGTCACGTAGCCATCGGAATTGTAAAAATTTACCCTCAGCCTCAATAATAATGTTTGGATTGTGTTTGCATGGGATTTCCGTCTGACGTCAAACCATGAAAACAACATCCTCACCTCATTGTTATTTATTTATTTTTGTCTCTGTGTGCTTCTTTCCCCTTTGCAGTGATCACTCTAACCCCAACCGCATGGAGTTTGTAAATAATGCTTCTTTTATGGTATTTATAGTTTTTTTAAATGGGGGAAGGAAAAAAAAAATCTGAAAAGGAAAGAAGTAGGTGTGTGAGAGATGATACGAAACAAAAAAAAAAAAAGCTGCACTAATTCAGCGGTTTGCCATCAACCACGACTGGCGACTATTTTCAGAATCAGTGAATCGATTTGAGGAAGAAAAAAACAACTTAA
>CAAKHG010016370.1:0-13967 GCA_901007715.1 Dactylopterus volitans | reverse complement strand
GGGGGGGTTGACACTCGCGTCCCGCCGGTGGGGGGGCGTTGGGGGGGTGTTGGGGGGTAGTTTCCACGCGTCTGACAGAAAGTCTTTGATAACCTGGTTTCAGATTAAAGCGTCGTTCGGGATCAACCACTTTCAAGTGAAGTACTTTGACGAGGACAACGAAGAGGTAAGGGAGCGTGTGCGAATGTGTGCGGCTCCTAAAACCGCGGAATGGCCAAAGTGCTAGCACTGCTCGCCTCGCCGGGGCGTGTTTATTAATTGTGCATTCTCTCTCTCTCTCTGTCTCTCTCTCTCTCTGTCTCTGTCTCTGTCTCTCTCTCTCTCTTCCAGATTTGCATCAACAGCCAAGGTGAGACAGGCGCTCGCTCGTGCGTCACAAACGTGAGACAGGTCTAGGTGTCCAAGAAACCTGACTGTCGTTTTTGTTTCTTTCTTTTTATTTCAGATGAGTATGAAGAAGCCATCAAGGTACTGAGACGCCGCTGGGGTTCTTATTGGAGCACTACAGCCGTCGTGAAATTCACACACACACACACACACACACACACACACACACACACACACACACACTCGCTCATAAATATGGAAGAGGCCAAAAAAAACAAAACATTGAATGACAATCAAACCCTTCATGTCAATTTTTGCCACCCGAGTGACGGCAGAGAAACAAAACGCGTCCTGTTATTCCCTCACATAAACAAAGCACATTAAAAATAGGCTCTTTTTTCCTATCGTTGCACTATAAAACACAAAGGAAGACGTATAGTAAACTTAGAACCTGTCAAACCAAACCACGCCGTTGATGACGTAAATACCGCTGCAGTTTATGCTCACTAATCGCAGTGTTGTGAAACACGCACGTTGCGTCTCCAGTGCGTCACGTGCCTTCGCATATTCACGGCTCACGTGTTTTTGTGTCAGTCTCTCGCCGTGTGTAAGTATTTAACGCCTTTTTTTGTTTTGTTTTTTTTCCCCCACCCCCCCTATCCAAACAGAGTGCAGAGAAGCAGGGGAACCAGTTACACATGAATGTATATAAGATGAAGGGCCAGGCGTGTGGAGGCCCGCTGAAGACGGAGGTGAAAGAGCTGAAAGGGGATCTGAGGCCCGCTCCTCCGTATCCATCCCGGGTCAAGACGGTGGACAAGGGCACGCAGGTCACCCCAGAGCGAGAAGCTGTAAGGAATCCGATCAATCCTCCACCTTTCCCATTACATAAACACCAATTAAGCATAGCGTCACGTTCGCCGGGTAATATGATGAATTCTCCCCTCAGGAGGAGTTTTATGTTCTGTTTGTATTGAATCTCTTCGAGAGAGGTGCTGACATATTTCAGTGATTGTCACTGGGACTGATTTGTGATGCTGTGGAACTGCACGGGGTCATACTGACAGGTGTCCCTAATATTTTGGTCATCCCACTCATATGCATCAGGGTGGAGAAGGTTTAGGGGGGGGGGGGCGTCTCTCAGTTTAACCCAGTGCAGATCAACAGCATCTCCATTTGCAATCCCAGCGAGATCATGAAAATGTGCCAACGCCTCTCAAACATACTCAATAAATGTTCAACACAAAACTCCTCCTGTAGGGAGAATTTATTGCAGGGCTGTTGCATTATCTCCCGTGGTAGAGGTCATGATGTTATGATTGATCGGCGCATGAATGAGGCCACACAAACCCTGAACATATCCAAAGAAATCAAGCCAGCTAATGTGTGTTTCCTTTGGCTCTCAGTAAATATACGCTCTGGAATGACCCTATGAACACATTTCGCCCATCGTTGTCTTTTTTTTTTTTTGTGGATATAATTTCTGAAATTATTTTAATGTGTGTGGTGGTTGTCGCGCAGGTAACGGTGAAAGACAGCAAGGGGAGCAAGCCAGAAGACGAGCCTCCGCCCATGTGGTTCCGATCGTACATGGAGAAGGTGAAGAGTCGCGTGAAGGCCAAGCAACAATGCCATGATTGACATTTCATTTTTGACACGTGCTTGATATTATTTGTATTTATACGCATATTATACTTTTTTTGCCATAGTTTAAAGATGAGGTGGTGAAGGAAGTGGTGGAAAGGATGTGCACTGACTTCTCTGGCCAGTGCTGCACCCACAAATCCTCCGATGGGCCGCCTGAAGCCAGTGGGGCCATTGCCGTTCCCATGGGCCCCAGGCCGGGCCCCTCCACCTCGAATGGATCCCTTGGGTACACCCCAAACTGCAGCAGCTGCAACAAACTCACCTCCGAAGGGGCCTACAAATGCAGGTGGGCTTAGAGGATGTTTATAATTAATCAAGAGGTGGCTTCCGTGCGCAGTTTGACTGAGCGCTGCGCACGCATCCTCTGAGCAGCGGCGGCGTAGCCGCGGATGCTCGCGGCGAGCTTTAACGTGTCTTCTTCCAACCACTGTTCCCCCCGCCAGTGTATGCCCCTCCTGCATCCTGTGTGAGATGTGCAGACATAGCCATGACCCCAGCCACAACCTCGTGAGAACCAAGACACCTCTCTCCATCCCCGAGCACGGAATGTCGGGAGAATTAAGGTGAATGAATGAGGAGAGCGGGTGTCATGTTCCGCAAGAATGCCCCGCAAGCTTTTTTAATTACTGGAATGAATTGTGCGTGCTTTTATTTTATCTTTTTTTTTTTTTTTTTACGGGAAAATAAAACTCTTGATAGTCAACAAAAAGGTCTTCCTGATAACATCCCAAACCAGGTTCCCAAGGCGAGGAGACAGGACTGTGCGCAAGGCCGAGCGACAGCGCCTCAAAGCAGAAAGGAGGCAGCTAAGAGCCGAAGTGAAGGAAATCAAGAAGAAACTGAGACTGGAGAAGAGGGGGCTGCAGTGGAGCGGGCCCTCTACCTCAGCCAGAGCCACCCTGACTAACATGGCTTCCGCCTCCACCCAGGCCCCAGCCCTGCCCCCACCCGCTGCCTCAGAAACTGCCTCAGGTCCAGCCCCAGCCCAAGGTCCCATCCCCGCCCCGGTCCCTGATCCCCAGGCCTCCAGTCCAGAGTAAGCGCCACCTTGGAAGGGCGTCCGACAGTGCTGGGTACCTCGAACCCAGCATGGATGCAAAAAGTCTTTTTTTTCCCAAGAAAAAGAAAATCAAAATATGCCATCTTTGTTATCTAGTCTGTATGAGTGTATCGCTGGCTGCTCTGGGGTGGTGGAAACGGTTGGAACTACCTCAGTGTGAAAACTGCTGCTGCTGCTGCTTCATAGATTTTCTAAAGAAAAATGCTTTTGAGCTGCAAAAAAAATCTGGGGTCCTGCTTTTTTGATTCGTAGAGAGCAAAAGAGATGGGTATAATAAGAAACCAGGGCTATTTTCAACAATGCTCTGTACACTTGAAACTAGGGGTCCCGGGGTCTCGCACACGTCCTTGGTGCCCACTATGGCTGCCTTGTTTCTGGATGAAAATCTGCCTGACGGCACCCGACTGGAGCCTGGTACCAGGTTCATCAAATACTGGAAGATGAGGAACTCGGGAACTATCAGCTGGACCTCAGAGACTAAGGTACCCCTCCCACCCGTCGCGAGGACAGACTCCACTCAAATCTCTGACCCCCAACCCCCCCCCTTCTCCTCCCGCTTCACTCCCACTCCGAGCCCCCATTCAGCTCATTGCCTTCCTTTTATCCGCTTACACCAGCTAAAGGTCTCTTACTCGACTTTAAACACCCCGCGACTAAAATCTCGTTCTGTTTGAGCCGCTCTATCGTTTGAATTCACTTGGATTTATGTTCAGGTTTTTTAAGTCTGTGTCACCGTTTGAATGTGTGTGTATGCGTGCGCGCGTGCGTGCGTGCGCATCACTTGAGGGCGTGTACTTTTTCCTTTCGTCTGATTTCGGTTGCATGCTGCTGTCTTTGTGCTTTTTTTCGCGTGTGTATTCCTATTTTTTTTTTGTTGTTGTGTGTGCGTGCGTGCGTGCGTGCGTGCGTGCGTGCGTGTGTGTGTGTGTGTGCGTGCACCCAGCTAGTGTTCATGTGGGGAAACCTCGGCCTGGCGTCAGAGGAGAAGAGGGAGGTGCCAGTCCCCTTGCTGCTGCCCGGACAAGTGGGCGTGGTCAGTGTGTCCTTTGTCGCCCCCGTGATGGAGGGAACGTACACCTCCCACTGGCGACTGGCACACTGCGGCTGCCAGTTTGGCCCGCGTGTCTGGTGCAGCATCGTGGTCGACCCCGGCAACAGCCGCAACGCGCTGGAACATCAGACCAAACGACTGGCAAGTCTGCTGACCAATGACGTGCCACCGCTGCCGCAGCCGCTGACGTCTGACGTGCCACATTTGAGATTCTTCTGCGTGGCATTTAGTTGGTTTTCGTTTAGTCATTGTTATGACGCTGATGTTTAGCATGACACGGCAGTAATCAAAGTGATGCTTTTTAACTTCCCTGTTGAAAGATTTCCAGGGCAACAATGGAAATGATTTAAGAAAAATAACACTCGGATGTAGAAAAAAAAAAAAATCCCACGGGGGTCGTCTGCTCTTTTCAGATGTTTTAAAATCGCGCAGTTAGTCTTTCAAAGGGCGGGGCCCTCGTTGGCGCGGTTTGCGGTACGCGATCACCTCCGGGCGGACGCTAATCACCGCTGATCTTGTCCTTCAGAAGGAGCAGTTGAGGCCGGTGGAGAAGGCGAAGGAGGTAAGGTCCAGGGACGGCGGCACCGCCATGTCCGTAGACCTCAACCACGAAGACTATTACTTCCCCTCAGTCGACCTGCTGACGGCACAGGTGCACACTCAGAGAGCCCCGAAGCTCGGCCACCAATCCACAACTGTTGTTTAGAACATTGGCTTTGCGTCGGATTGCCCTCACTTGGGCAGGCGATGACGGACGGATCGCTGATCGGGAGATCGGCGTTCGTTCCTCTGCATCTCTTCTGTGTTTTTATTCCTTTTTTCTTTTCTTTTTTAAGGATCTACTGTCATTTGAGCTACTGGATATAAATATTGTTCAAGAGCTGGAGAAGGTTCCTCACAACACGCCCGTGGGTAAGCAGCGAGAAGCTTGATACTCTCGAGATGTAAACGCGAGCCGTAAAGTCGCCGCGCGGTAAATTTCATCTTGGCTCCTAAAAACGTTTTTCTAGGTTCAACGTCGACGCTCAACATTCTCACAAAAAAATCCCTCTTTGTTTCTAGATCTGACACCTTGCATATCCCCTCTGCCCCATGATGCGCCGGCGCTGGAAGAGGTCATCACCTCACAGATAACAAATGACGCAGAGGTCACAGGGGTCAGAAAGCTTTTTGGTAAGACTGTTTTTGTGCTAGGACGCCTCCGGGTGTGTTAACAGCACGAATGGGTGGAGGGGGGTTTGTGCTCGCATCAAAACAGTCTCTCGTTGGTTGCGTTGTGGCCCAGGGGTGAAGCTGAGGCACCCGAGGGAGCCGGCGGAGCCCGCGACCCAGGAGGAGGGCGAGGAGGAGATCAGCGGGGCCCAGTTCCTCTGCGAGACCGTCATCCGCTCCCTGACTCTGGAGGAAGCCCCGGACCACAGGCCCGTGCGCAGAGCCCCGCGCGACGGCCACAGACCGCAAGGTACCTACTTCTCCTTTAACCACTTTCGGCACTTTCGGTTTGCGCTCTGAAATTCAGCGTACTGCATTTTTAATGCAAAGTCGTTGTTTGCCCCCACCCACCCTTGCCCCGCCCCCCCCTCCGGCAATAAAACATTTCCAGTGGTTTCCCGGGGCCCGAGCTTCTGCTTTGAGAGAGCAGAGGTGCCGCAGAAGACGGAGACGCCGCAGGAAGGAAACGGGGGTTTAGCTCCGCCCACCAGCGCAGGTCTCAGCCGCGTTACCCTGGAAGAGGAGGCGGGGCCAGGTGAGAGGGCGACCCCCCCCCCCCTCTGTTTTGTCGCGCAATGGTCCCTTCTGCTTCCACGCGAGGTGTTTCTGCGGCGCTTCCTCTTAATAAGGAGCTGTTTCTTACTGCTCCCCTCCCCCATCAAAACACACACACACACACACACGCGCACGCGCGCGCGCACGCGCACGCACCCTGAAGCAGACGCACTTTACAAAAGCTTCCTTTGACTTTAGTTGCTGCTGTCTCTTGCGGAGGCCTCTGATGAACGATAAGTGCATCCGTCTCTGGGAAAGACAAACCCTTCTTTGTGCCGGTTATGAAATCTTATGAACTTGGAAGAATCAAACGGCTGCTTCGATGCAGTGCTGGAGATGCTGATCGGCCGCAACATTGTGACCATGGCATGTTACCCGTAGAATATAAGATGTCACAGCCTGGCAATAAAATCTTAGAGGAGTCTTAGGGACACTTCTCAGTTCAACATCATCAAAAATTATATTCTATGGTGAACATGCAGTGGTTGTAATGTTATGCTTGATTGTGTAGATGTTAAAAGTTATTAAGTTTCTTCATCTCAGCTCAACACGCAACACTTCCTTGTTGTAACGTATGATATATATATATATATTTTTTAAATATTTTATGCAGATGGTGTGCTGGAACCCGAGAGCGAAATCCTGCATCTCAGATCAAACCACGACGACGGCGACGAGGAGGTCGAGGTCCTGGATGACGTGAAGGATGCTCAAGAAGAGAGGGAGAAGGGAGCCAGAGGAGAAGACTGGGATGAGGTGAGCGTGGCCTTCGTGACGCGGCCTCCAGGAGCCACGCCGTCGTCTTCTGTGTGTCTTGGCCGTTCCGAGGATTCGTGTCTTGAGTCGCGTTGCGTCGCGAATTGCGTCCGGATAACGGGGGCAGAATATTCCTAATTTCAGGAAGCTGACGATGCCATGACCCCCCTCCCCTCCCGTTGCCTCAGGTCAGCAGCCAGACCTCCTCAGTGTCCTCCTGCGACGATTACATCATCGTCCTCCCGGACTGCTTCGACACCAGCCGCCCCCTGGGCGAGTCCATGTACAGCTCCGCCATGTCGCAGCCCGACCCCGCCGCCGCCGCCACTGCAGCCGCCGCGGCCTCAGCCCAGCCGGAGGCTGAGCACGAGAGCGGCTCCGAGGCGCCACTGGAGCAGCAGGCGGAGGTGGCGGCCGCCGCCGCTGAGGATGCCGCCGCCGAGGACGACGCCGCTGGCGCCTGGCCCCCGCCCGCCCCGCCCATCCACAGCAGCGTCAACCAGATGCTGTGTGCTTCGCAGACCCTGGACGCCGTGACGCTCACGCCCGAGGTGGTGCCACCGTCGTACCTCCCCGAGCCTCTGCTGCTGCCGCCGCCGCCGCCGCCGATCCCCTACTCACCCAGGTCAGATGGAATCCATGACAAATAGTGTTTTTATGACAGATTTATTATTTAAAATCCCCCTCCAGTCAAAAATGTGTTGCTTCTACATTTAAATGTTGGAACTTAACTGATTCGAGCAACACGCTCATGAGGTTTAAAAAAAAACAAACCCGAAGGCCGTTTCCACAATGTTTGAGGACAGTTTCTGCGCGATCAGTGTAAACCTGATTTTAAGAGGCGGGGCCCGCAAGCAGGATTTGTGACATCACACATCATCTGGAAGCCAATCCCGGTTGAAAATTCCGCAGAGACGAGCGCGACGTAGAAACCCGAGGCCTCTCGTTTCCAGACGTCTTCAATTCTAGCGGTTCAACTTATGAAATTAAGGATATTCATGTATTCCGGAAATTTTAACACGGGAGAAGGATTTCTAATATGTGCGGATGAGAGTGTACGTTTGTTTGCACGTGTTCAAGATGTTTGGTTTCCTGCTTTTAAGAGAGAAGTGACATGAAGATGCAATGAGAGCAGCTTGTTTTATTACTCCTAGATTGGAATATCAATAAGAAAACTGAGCAACTGGATGACTATTTTTTACTGGCATGTAGTTTTTTGTTTTCACACATTTTTCAACAAGGTTTTTCTTTTTTTTTCCCTTCTTTTTTCGTTTCAAATGTGTTTTTTAAATGCCAGTCAATTTTGGAATTTGGATTTATTAATTTATTTATTTATTTAAGACCCTCAGTCGACTGAATGAGCCTTCACATCTGGGTCGTTTCAGGTCGGAGGCGCTTTACCTGGCCGAGGATCCCAGTCCCGAGGCCCGTGAAACCTTTGAGCCCCAGCAGCCGAGGGTCCATTTAAATAGTGAGTTTTCACCGTCTTCCCCTGATCGCAAAGCGCACAAGTCTGAATAACAGTTTGATTGTGGGGAAACACATTTTGCCCTTTGCGGGAAGAGAGGAAGCCGGCGAGCACCAAAGGCTTTTAGGATTTGTCGCTTCAGCAGGAGGAAATGGCCTTCTGTTATGCACGTTTGCGTGTGTGTTGCTTCCTCCTTCTGTTTTTTTATGTTTTAATATCTTATCTCTTTTGCAGTATCATCTGGTCTGTCGAGATCCGCAGGCTCAGCATCCAGTGCCTTCGAGACCTACAACCCCAGACCCAGCAACGCTCTGCTGCCAAGGTAGCGACGGGAAAGCTCGCCGCCGCGAGACGGGGAAACGTCCCGCGCTTTGCGTTTTTTTTTTTTTTTTACCGTTTGTGTTGCGATTTCGTGACAAGACCCTTTTGCTGCGGCCAACCGGCTAAAGTTTCCTGCAGCGCTGCTGTTGTGCAACCCCTACCCCCAAGCGTAACCACATCCTTGTCTGTGCACCAGGGGCCAGGGAGGCATCACAGAGGGACTCGTCAAGGGAGCGCTCTCTGTGGCGGCGTCGGCGTACAAAGCTCTGTTCACCGGACCAAACTGCTCGATACAGGTACGCGGCTGCGCCCGCGGCAACGTCGGCGCGCGGCAGCAGAGGTTAAAAAAATAAAAACAAAAAAGCCCCTCCCATCAAATCATTTGGCTAAGGTGTTTGGGTCCGTTGGAGAAGCAAACGGTGCACAGCGAGACACCCTCAGTTCCTTGAATGCAGCCATTTTCTACGTACGCTGCAAAAACTCAAAATCTTACTGAGAATTTTTGTCTTATTTCTAGTTAAAATGTCTCATTTTTAGTCAAAACAAATCTCATTACACTTAAAATAAGACGCATCCACTAAAAAGTAACTTGATTTCAGACAATTTTCATTTATTTCAAGTAAATTTTCACCTGAAATGAATAGAAAAAAATCTGCCAGTGGAACCAGATTTATTTTCTCATTACAAGCAAGATTTTAAATGTGATTTTTCCATTTATTTCAGGTAAAAATTTACTTGAAATAAACTAAAACTGTCTAAAAACAAGTTACTTTTTAGTGGCTGCGTCTTATTTTAAGTGCAATAAGATTTTGATTTGACAAGAAATGAGACATTTTAACTAGAATTAAGATAAATATTCTTGGTAAGAGTTTTTGCAGTGTAGCTTTGCAATGATTGGCAGACGTTCCTCAGCTGACAGTGTTGTTATGGCTGAAAATAATTAAAAAAAAAAAAAGATGCATAAAGAAACCGCAGACGGCGAGGATCCATCGAACCCCGGATACATTGTCGTGCCTGCGTCGGGCCGCTGGTGTCTGGTGTATCACGGCTTTTCCTCTCAATTGAGGAAGTGTTACTAACGCCCGCGTCTCACGACTCCAAACCACAGCTGCGATTGGTCCGCCTGCGCATGACCGTTCCTCAGCTGCCCGACAACAGCGCCGGTGGTCCTCGCCGCCTCCCCCCGCGTCGCCGCCTCCTCGCCGCCTCCTCCCGCGTCGCCGCCTCCTCTCTGACTCGCAGCGTTTCCAGTTAAAAGCGGCCTTAATCAAGCGGCGCCGTTCGTTTCGCGCAATTGCGAAGTAGCAACAGATAACAATCATCGGGTATAAAGGCTTCGTCTGCCCGTGCAGGCGACAGCAAAAGTTGTCCAGTCGCCCCCCGACGGCCACATTGTGTAAGGCGGGCTAAGTCACAAGGTCAAAGGTCAAAACCGGGGTTTCACCTTCTCATGTGTTCAGTGAAAGTTGTTAAGGCAGGAGTAGCAGTACCAGTAATCCTAGTAGTAGTAGTAGTAGTAGCAGTAGCCGTGGTGGTAGTAGTACCAGTAATCGTGGTAGTAATTATAATAGTAGTAACTGTAGTAGTTGTAGTAACGGTAGTAGTGAGTCGTAGTAGTAGTGGTTTTAGTGGTAGCTGCGACATTAGTGGTATACTAGCAGTAACAACAGTAGTAGTAATACTTACCATAGCAGTAATTGTAGACATTCTGGTACCAGTAGTAGTAGTGGCAGTAGTAGCAGTACTGTTTTTAGTAGTAGTGTTGCACTAGTAGTAGTAAAAATAGCAGTAGTAATACTTACTGTAGCAGTAATTGTAGACATTCTGGTACCAGCAGCAGCAGTCGTAGTAGTAGCAGTAGTAGTAATGGTAGTAGTAGCAGTACTGGTTTTAGTAGTAGTGTTGCAGTAGTAGTTGTTGCACTAGTAGTAGTAACAATAGCAGTAGTAATACTTGGTGCAGCAGTAGTACGATCTAGTACTAGTAGCAGTACTAGTAGTAGAGGTAGCAGTAGTGATAATGGTACTGACGGTCTGTTCGTTGTTGAGAGTGCACTGTACACTCGACATGTACAACCGTAAAAGGTCAAGGGTCAAGGATGCCTCTCACCTCTGCCCCCCCACCCTCTCCCCCCCACAGCGAGGCATCGACCCGGCCACCCGGCAGGACCCCTCCATGATGGCGATGCTGCTGGAGATGGGCTTCAGAGACCACCGGCTCAACCAGCGGCTGCTGAGGAAGCACGGCTACAGCCTGCTGCACACCGTCAACGAGCTGGTGCAGATGGCCGAGGACAGCCAGGGCAAAGGCGCCGCCCCCCAGCACTGACGGGGCGTGGCCAGGCGGTGGGCGGGGCCAGGCGGTGGGCGGGGCCAGACTGACTTCTTTCCAACACCGTGTAAAGAATCGCAACCAAGATCTGCGTGTCGCTCACGCACTCCCGCGTCTTTGGGTTTACCTCTGAGTCAAAGAAAATGGGCGTAAGCTTCACATGATTTAGTTTTATTTTTATTTATCACCCCCCGACCCCTCCCCTCCCAAAGCGTGATCGCTAATTTGGACCAAGATTTTTAACGCCGCATTTTTTTTTGCCTTTTTTTAAAATTTCGCATTGACATTTTACCAAAAAAAAAACCAAAAGAAACAAAACCCAACAAACCACATAAGCAGATTGTTGCGCGTAGCGGCCGCCCTCAGCCACGCCCGGTTGGCGCGGGCCATAGAGCTTTATGTGTCGGGGCACATGGGAGCCGGAGACGTCGTCGTCGTCGTGGCTACTCGTCTTAGTGTTCGTACGGCTGTCGTTAGCTGCTTCCTCCGGCTTGACGGGGCTTGGCTAGATTTATACGCGCGAGTAGAACCGTGAAGCGAAATACCGGCGAGCGTCGGGATAGCGGAAGGCCGACGCCAACGAGGCGCCGCGGATAATCCGGGTCCAAAAGGGGTCGGCGGAGCCACAGAAACACGACATGTAAAGACTTCTCCGGATTATCGTAGTGAAATCTGCCTAAACAATGCAATCTTCTTCTTCTTCTGTATCAAGAGTACTGTTATTTTAGACGTTGACATTTGTGGAATGTATCCCAAAAAAAAAAAAAAAAAAAAAAAAAAACCTCGCGGGGACGGGAACCGGGACGTTTTTTTTTTTTTTTTTTTTTTTTTTTTTTCCCTACCGCTTTTTAGGAGCCGCCTGCATGACAGGTTAGAGGCGTAGAGATGAGTCGCATCCTCGTGGTCGTAGCACAGTCCCAGTGGAACATGTCCGCTTTCGCGTCGTCGTGGTGGTCGTGGTGGTCGTCGACCCTCCCCGCCTCCTCCTCCTCCTCCCCGTCCCCCTCCTCTTCCTCCCACTACCCCGCCTGCTTTTTCCGAAACCTAGCAACCGCCATTTTAACACTAACCCAAACTCCTTTTAACGACACATTCCTCAATCTCCCCCAAAAGTGGAACCAAGTGTGTTTGATTTTCATTGCCTTCACCTGGTTATTTAGTTTACTGAAATATACATATGGTGATTTGAGACTTGTTTGCGTGCGTGCGTGTTTTTGTTTTTTTTTTGTTCATTTTTGATCCATTTCCCGTGGTCATTCCGGCGCGCCGCGTTTCTCGTTTTTTTTTTCCTGTCGGTGATGACAGTCCCACGTTTTAAAGGGTCATGCTCTAGAGGACAATTCCAAATATATCTACTATGCCTGTCGAGTTATTCCTCTGCCACCGAGTGTACACAGTACAAAGGAAAAAACAAAACAAAAAAAAAAACAACCCCTCCTGCTGTCCATCCGCCAATAAACTTTATTTGCACATCTCGCTCGGCCCGTCTGCGCCTTTTGTCGGTGGGGAATCGTCCCCAAGCGTCTTTAAAACCTGGGGACAGTTCACAATCTACAGGAGAGTTGTGCCGCGGCGGTTCGTCCCGCCGATGCTGGGTTGGATTGAGATCTTTTGGGGGGCCCTGGAGGGCCGAGCCAGCGCCTCGGAACCGGGCGTCGTGTTCCTCGAAACATCCCTGAGCCGCCGCCGCCGCTGCGTTTTTTGGGTTTAGATTGTTGGGTCATGTCGTCAAAGGAAACCATCACCCCACCGCACTCGTGTGTGTGTGTGCGTGTGTGTGTGTGTGTGAGAGAGAGAGAGAACCCTAGGCTTCGGGGAGTCGGAATTCCCGAGCCGAGGAGCACTTTGACTTTAATGGAAGTATTTTCTTCATGTTCAAAAAAAAACAAACAACAACCCTGGGGCCTTTGACCCCCGGCAGGCTTCTGTGTGTGTGTGTGTGTGTGTCTAGTTGAATCATTAATCTCTCATGGGTTCAGGGTGCATCCACGGGGCAGAGAGAGTGGGAGAGCACGAGGTGTGTGTGTGTGTGTGTGTTGGAAAGTTGTCTGAAAGGAGACGAGCATTTTTTTTTTTTAGCATTTATTTATTTTTATTCATAACACTTTAATCCAGCCACGATTTAAACAAAAAGAGCGTAAGCCGTCATGGTTTTGCTCACCTCTGGCGTCCATGAGCGGTCTGCGCGCGTGATTTTGCGTGCGCGCGTCTGAGTGCGTGCGTGCGTGCGCGCGCGCGCGCTGCAGCCTCACCGACCTGCCGCCGAGCGAAGGAGGAAGTGCCAAACCGCCCGCTCGCTCCTCGTCGGTGCTGCGCGCGAGGAACGCGGCGAAGAACGTAACGAAGGAACGCGGCGGGGTAACGCGGGTCCGGCGACGGCAGCACGGAGCGTTTATGAGGTCGCGCAGAGACGCCGAAGGATTTCTGGGCATTGACGTCAGACGCCGTTTCGGTAAGTGCGCAGCTGTCTGAGACGCGCGGTGACGTAATGAATGTCTTAGCCGGGTTTTGTTTTTTTTAAACTTGCCGTTGCCGTCAAAGTGGATATAAAGTTTTAGGTATCTGTGGAAAAAAAACAAAAAAAACCCGGATTTGACACGTCGCGTCGTTTGCTGACTCGCGCGCAAGAACAACGCTTAAAAAAAATAAATAGATAAATAAATAAATAAAAAATCATAATGGTGATGCGAAGAAAGGAGCAAAAGTCCCCGAATTAAAGACGCGTTCCATGCGCAGTTGGAGCGCGCGCAGCTGGAATCGTGTCTGCGATGGGCAAACGTGCGTTGAGAGCGTGCGCAATACCCATGATGCAACCTGTTCACGAGTCACTCTGTTGTAGCGTGTTAGTAATATATACATATATGTGTGTGTGTGTGTGTTTGTGCTGGAGCTACTTTCACGTGCCTTATCTCTTGCCAGGTGCAAAATGCGTCACATTTGACAGGCCCATCGTGTGTGATGTCATTACTGGGCTGCTGAGGCCTGTCAGGGGAGGTCGGGATTGAATTAAGTGAGCAGAAACTGCTCTGTCACGTCTGCTGCAGCAGGATCGGGTCTTGAATTTGCGGGCTTGTTCTCGTCCTCGGGCCTCAGCTGCCTCCCAAAAAAAAACGAAAGTGATTTATGGGGAATCGAAAATAAGGTGCGAACCGCCGGCGCGTTTGAGGCCGAAACTTCCACGGGAAGCAGGAAGCAGGTTTCTCCTGAACTGCTGAGGCTCCCTTTAACCCCCCCCCCCT
>CAAKHG010016364.1:0-21565 GCA_901007715.1 Dactylopterus volitans | reverse complement strand
GTGATCTTTTTGCTTGATCGGCAGTACAGGACCAAAGGACACGCTAACACACGTGCAGGATGTGAGAAAAGTATAATACACATACTCTCTCTCTCTCTCTCTGTCACACACACACACACACACACACACACACACACACACACACACACACACACACACACACACACACACACACACACACACACACACACACACACACACACACACACACACACACACACACGTTCATACACTGATGGCGGAGGCGGCCATGTAAGCGGCCCACCAGGAGCAATCAGGGGTTCATTATCTTGACACTTCAGTCTCTGCCAGAGATGAGGATCGAAAAGGATCTAGGATCCAGAAGGTTTCTGGATCCTAGACGGTCACTCTGCCAACTGAGCCATGCCGCCCCATAATGCCCCAAATCAATGATCTAATTAACGCAGTATGTCACCAGCTACAAGATGCTCAATCTCTCTTCAAAGTGTGAGTGTGTATCACGGGGAAAAATGGTTGATATAATAATGGTGCACCGCTCTGGAATGGCTGTGTTCATGCTGATACTCACTGTTCTTCTTTCCTTTTATGCTAAGCTGGATGTCGTAGTAATCCTCTATCCGCTCAGACCGGTAGTCCACATGCTTACACTGGATATATGACTGGAGACAGGCAACAGACACAAAACATTAAGACACATAGGTCAAACTGCATGATTCAAATGTCAGGTCAGAGATCTTCTATCTGGGAGGTTCACCTCTTGGTTATACCTGCTCCTTTTAAACTTTTTTGCAACGTATAATGTCAGCTGATGTGCTTAGGCTCAAGTATTTCCCCTTGTTGCTTTGTTAATAAAACTCACAGCAGCTGTGCGAAATAAAAATGTGGAAACCTCCTACAGTGCATCCTAAAAGTTACTTATCTTTTAAGGACGACTTGTGTATTTATAACATAGATAAAATGTGACAGGGAGCATGTGATGGGGTCTGGCGAGGACGGGGACACAACATACCACCATCTTTCCTCTGAAGAGCTTGGGGATGGTTCCCTCCACACAAGTGCCTTTCATTTTGTTCTCCACGTTATCCAGGAGCTGAAATACATGCATGCAAGTTACATCAATTATTCAGCATTCATACAGACATTCGTTGTAAAAGACGCTAACACGAGAACTCACCACTCTGCACAGCTCCTGCACATCATGTTGCATGAAGCTATCTAGTGTTTCCCACCTTGATGAGTAAAGAACAGCCGTTAAGGTACAGTCAACACATCAGGCCACAACTTCAAATTTATCGCTTACAACTATTTGAAGTGATTCAAATTGAACATTTAACACATCATAACATTGTTTGCACAACAAGGAATGCTTTTTTTTCGTGGCAAGGACAGCTGACAGTTAAACAACCAAAGTGTGCCACCATTTCATTGTTATTTCACCCTACTGGAGCTGGTGGCAGGAACCATCCGCAGAACACACTCCGAAACGGCATGAACAACGATAACAGATACAATAAGCGGGACAAGAGGGGACTTTTATATTTGGATCCCCAAAACAGCAATTCTGTTTCAGTATTTCATTGTCCTCCCAAAAATCAAAATCTGACTTCTTCAATGCAACACCAAAACAGAAAACACACACCAGCGGGGCAAAAACCACTAAATACTGGTTGTCCATTTAAAAAAAAAAAAAAAAATTCAGCCTACATGTTTTGGAGATAGGCCATGGTTAAAAAAAAAAAATCAAAGCATTCATACAACTATTGTCTTGTTTTTAAAAAGCACATTTTTTCCTTCTCTTTTTTAACCTGGTGTCAGCTGAAGGCACCTTGATATCATTTGCCAACAGCAGCCCTTTCCACAAAGAGTTTGGCGCTTCAGTGCGGTTGCCCATTCAGCATGCGCCTATGATTCTACATATTAACTCTTGCTGGCCTCTGGAGGTCAGGCAGCACTGGAGAGCTTCTTCTTCACTTAACCAAGCAGGAACCCGACTTGGGCTTCTTACTTGGTGTCTGAGCTTGCTGCTAACTTCACGATGCAGCTCTCGGCCAGGCTGCTGTTTCTCTGTCACACTCACACACTTTTGCTTTATGCACACCAAGATGAGTTACTTCTTTTGTCAAGAAAACATGTTATTACCAAGCGCTGGTAAAATGTGTGCGGTGTGTGTTTACTTCTCAGAGATTTCTGAGGGGTGTTTCTGCTTGAAAAGCTCATTCCTACCATCTTTGTCACCAGGAGACTGAGGACACAACTGTCACTGACAAACAACCAGTTTAACTACTCTACCCGAAGGACTTGGTGAGCTTCTTGGTGCCAACGGGCTTGTCGCTGTGTTGCAGCTCGTAGAAAACCCTCTGCAGAGCCAGAGGAACGCTCTTCGACGAGTCATCGCCCTCTGTGGGCATCATGTACACCGCCTGCAACGGATGAGTTGGGAGAGAATCTTTTACCATTATGTGACAACCATTTTAGATCTTGACTGTTGTAACAAAAACAATACCAGTTTGCTGTTCCAGAGGAATCAGAGCCACTGCTGGGTCACTGTACGCTTCAGTTTGTCTGACTGTCATCTCAGTGGTTCCAATATAAAGAATAATTGCTTTCATGGCTCAGTAATGTGATGAAATGAGGCGGCTGTCACCTGTTGCCTAAATGTGCTGTCTGATGTCGTCAGAAATAAAGATTTGCATTATATTCTTTAGAACTTTTCCTGAAGGAAGTCACCAGGCCTGGTTCTACACGGCAGCCAAAGCGTGCACTGCACCCACTATGACATTTGTGGCCTTCAGTTAAAATTTGAATTATAAATGCTAACAGGAAGCCAGTAGGTAGACACACTGACCGTGTCAGAATCTGCATGTGCATGATGCGCATGGACCGAATACAAATCAGTGGGTGTGCTCAATATTAAAAACTAAATCACCGCTGGTCTCAGGGCTGTGAAACAGTTACGGTTCAAAAGAGGAATTTCTGGATGTTCAGAGTATCGCGATATGAATGCACATCAGTGCAAATCTGCACCCGAAGACAGATACGAGTCTTCATCAGGCTATTAGGATAATATATGACCAGCATGATGAGACGCCGCTTCCACTAAGGAGCTGGGAGGCTTCGTCATAAAAGGGGGGATATCAAGTTAAATTACGTTTGTGGTTATACTGAGTTTCAGGTGATTTAACGGAGGCTACCACAGAACAGCCGTGCGTAATGGCACCCCAAGACCCAGCAAGGTGCTTCTGAGGGGCTGTCAGAGGTGCACAGGCTCATTAAGCTGCACGGCCGCTGCAGTGTCGTCGGTGGTGAGAGAGCAGGAGATGGCCACCACCACTCCACTGACTCACCCACACGGAGATAAGACACACTCAGTGACAGACTTTTTCTGGTCATTTATCTTCATAGTTTAAAGGATTCCTAATGATAAGAATCAATCCTTTTGATTATTTTTACTGATATCATAAAACACTTAAATCTTACTCTATGCTGCTTCTTTTCAAACTGTATTTAAAGTCCAAAGCTTCATAATTTGCCTGCTTTGCACACAATTGGCTTAGCTGACTGTTGACCGGGCAGTGTACAGCTCCTCTCTGCTCACCATCAAAAGTGGATAGGTTAGGTTTACCATTTACCACCACCGATATGTTTAGAATTTCCCATCACATATCAGGAACCTGCATGATTGAATTCATACCAGAAAATTTCTAAACTTGAACAGACTGTCTTTTAGATGTCTTTTAAGTCTGTGACCTGTGCTGATATTAAAGCTGCTTTCATGCTCCTTTAATTGCCCCCCGGGGACGAATAAAGTATTTTGAATTTAGATTAGTGCTGTCGATCAATTAAAACACATTAACTAATTAATTACAATTGCTTTTCTTCTTCTTCAGACTCAAGCTTTTAATGGCTATTTATATGTTTAAATGTGAGTGATTTTTCTCAGTCATCTTCTCCTCTGTTGATTGGTCAGCAGGGTTTAGCCGTCCAATCAGCCGCAGCGTTACTGGTCTCCTCACTCACAGGTTCTGTTATTGGTCCACGAGTACCACGGTCCTGGTGTGTCGCCTGACGTGGGGCCGCAGACAAAGTCTGGGTCGGGTGTTTTTGCTTTGAGGCGATTGGTTGGTGATGAATGACTTCTTCTGTGGTGGTTAAACTAGTCTTTGCAAACAGTGCAAGCTACTTTAGTTGCCTCTAAAGATCCGTAGGGTGACTTTTTAAAGGTGAACTTTCCTCCTAAAACTCCGACCTCGTCCTCATCACCCTCAGCCAGGACGCTTTGGTGAGGCTCACCTCCTCAGAGCTCGCCGCTCTCTCATTCTTCTTCTGCTGTTTTTTTTTTTTTTTGGGCCCGCTGTCATAGCTCAGTACTATAGGAAGTAACTTAAGCTCTGTTGCGTCCTCCATCGTAATGATGAATAACAGATTAATAGTTTCAGAACAAAAGGTACCATCTGCCTGCATGTCTGGTCGTTAAAAATGGTGGCTATAATGTCTGACTGGGTCAGTGGTCATGCTAACACCGCCAGAGTTTTATTGTTCTAGAGCAGCAAAGTGATGGTGTTAGCTGGAAGCACTTCTCCTGGCCAGGAGCCAGAACAGGAGCGGAGTCCAAACCAGCGCTAGAAATCTCACACACACACACACACACACACACACACAGGCAATTCATGCTTAAACGACTTAGCTAAGACACAAATACACAGCAATGGTTCAATCCTACCCGGCGGAGCTGGTTGGTGAAGAAGAGTGTCTGTAGCAGGCTGTTCATGTAGCAGGTGGCTCCTTGGTTCTTTAGGCCGACATAGCCGGTGTGTTTCTTTGAGTCCCAGCTAGTTACAGAGAAAGCAGATCTTGTGGTTACAGGCCATCAAGCCAACCAAGAGCCAGAAGAGCCCAGACACAAGCAGAAGCTACATACGCCACGCCATGGGGGGCATCCGCCTGCACGTAGACTTCAAAAGTGACTTTGTCATCGTCGATGAAGCCCCTCTCAGGATCAGTCACATCCTGAAACCACACCAGGAAAACGGTTCATTCCAAAAGGGAACACATGGTGACAACAGCGCTCAATTGTGTTTGTGACAACGGACCAACAGAGGTTCAAATACATCATGAGTTGATCGCATTCTGCTGCAGCCCCGCCCCTTCAGCTTCCCAATCAAAAAAAAAAAAATGGTGACAATTTACATTGACAGCATCTACTATAGCAGCCTCTCCAAGTTGGTCGGTGTTTCTAAGGTACTTAGGGTAGGAAAATCTCACATTTAGCCACATATTCATAACTGTCTGTACTCACGCTCCATGACATGAAGTTGGAGAAGCCCCAGTCATTCTCCTTGTGGAAGAACAGGTGACTGATCCTGCGGCTGAAGGACTTCTCGTCATCTTTGTAGTTGATGATCTTCAGCATGGCCTGTGCGTGGCATGACCATGACCTGCAATACCAAGAACAGGATCCCTGAATTTGAGGATCTGAAAGCATTTTTTAATTCATCTGAGCATGTTCTCGTGGTCAAACACGAAAACGAGAAATATGACATCTGCACCCACTCGTGTTTATTTTGGCCCAGATCTGGATCCAGTTCCAGAGTTAACATTTCTCAGCATGTTTTACTACAAAAAGGATGATGCATGTGTGTGGTGGACAATAATCTATCCGAGTGAGTTGCTTGCTAGTTGAGGTTCCGTTATGATGAAAATGCGGAGTATTATATACCGTAACCTGGGTTTCACATACAGTGCAGTCGGTGGTCGGCCAGTTCACAGCCAGTGACTTTTGATTTTTCTATACTTTTCTGGCGCAGCACTGCATTCAGCAGGAGATGTACGTTTTTTTGAGCAATTTTGAACAAAGACTTAAGTCGTAAACAACTTAACACACTCACAGAATTCTATAATCCGATGGTGTTAAAAATGTGGGGGATAAGAATGATAACCCTTCAATTAAATATATTCCTGAATAAAGGACATACACAGTCACAGTCTGCAATTAAACCTAACAGAGCTTCCAAAACCCTGCCAGTTCTGACAGAAACTAATGTCTCAAGTCTCAGCTTCCATCCAGCAGCAGTCCAGTGATGTCAATCACTAAAAACTGGTATTAATGTGGCCGTGCAGAGAGCTGCTGTGTTTGCTCATGTGAAATGGACGGCGGGCTCACGAAGGAGCTGCAGGATCGATAGTTAAATCAGCTTTGTCACCAGCTTCACTGCTCACAGCTTTCTGACCGAGCGGAAAGACCTCATGACATCTGGACTGGTGCTGTGGGACATTATCCAACCGGAAGAAGGCGTGATGGTCGGGGAGACCCAAGCTGAGTGCACAGCCCCTCATGGAACATCACACAGAATCAAAACACCACACAGAAACATGCCATGCCCACAACAACTTATGGCGGCGGCAGCATCAAGCCATTAGGAAGCTTCTTCGCTGCTACAACATGAAGACAGGAGAATGGAATTAAAAAACTTCTACAAATGGTGCATTTTTGGTGTCTTCATGACTGATCAGTATGAGATTTGTGTGTACAAAAGTACTATATCCACATGACCAAGTGTGTGTAGCCATGTTTCACGGTCTGATATTTCCTAAAATAACCAGGTATGTGATTGTCAAAGCTTAAAAAAATAAAAACAGGAAAATTTGTGCACAGTCCTATATTTCCAACATTTTCCACACATTTAAAGCAGGGTTGGGAAATATTAGTAACACCACTCTGTAGTCCACTTCAACAGCACTGAAAACTACAGCCTAGAAAACCACCATTACAATGGTCACGAGGCTTTCCTGTTGCTACGGCTTCCATTACATGAACCTTGTGTGCGCTTTCACCTTTCCACCAAAATTAATCTGTGCCTGTCAACCAAGGAATCAGGAGGTTTGGGTGCTCCTGCTCCTCATGTGCTCCTCTGATTGATGGATGTCACAAATTTGGAAGAGACCCTGCAGGAGACTGCACGCTACGCTGCTGCTCACACATCACAGCCACTGATTACCCCTCTCCCGCTCTCTACTGTATTTTTACAGCCTCTTCTTTGGTGTTAAGTGAACTTCGTTCCCAGATCGCCTTTTTTATAAGTCACGCAGCAATGCTCATGAGAGGCTCACTCTTTCAGCAGTGACATCTATCATGAGTGGCTCTTTGAGGAGGGTTTCCTGCTGCCACCTCCAGCCTGTAATGTTGCTCTTGGTCAGACTTGTAAGGACTTAAATAAGGAACAAAGTGTTATCTTTATCGATATGGGTCACAACTTTCTCTTCACTTTTACAGGACACTTTGCAACCTTATGGGCAACAAAACATGAGCATGCTTGCCTGATCCGGTCTGGCCCAATAATGCGTTAGATAGTTAGCATGTCTGTCATTACTAGTATCGATATTTAATAAATACGATATCCAATGAAAAAATTTCCAAATTATTTTAGCCACTAGTTTGTGACCATAACATTGCAGATTCATCGTATACAGGCAGCTGATGGTCGCGATCACCTGAACTAATGTTGAGTCCTGCCGCAGAGTCGACTTTGGCCTACAGAGATGCTGTGCAGCAGTCAAAGTTGTATAGTCGCTTCTATAGGGATCTTTGGCAATGGCAAAGCGAGCTCAGTGAATTGCATATAACATTTTAAATGACTGAAATTGACTAAAGGTTTTCCAAACTTGTTTTGCTGTAATAAATGAATCATTTCTAACTTCAGCTTCAGCTAAATTTGAGTGCTTAACTCTGGGAAAGTTTCAAAAACTGTATTGTCAAAGCATAAAATATAATCCCGTCAAGTATTCCGAGAGTGCACAATTACAGTAACGTGACCATTAGCGCTATTAAAAGTGAATTTTGTTTTCGTATATTACAATATTACAATGCATTTGCAGGTTTTAGGTGTGTGTGTATTAGTCGTTACAAAGCCGTCCCCCCTCCCACCAGACACCTACGTGGAGTCTGACTCTGCGTTACACTGCAGGAAGAAGCCCACGCTCTTCTGGTGAGGCCGGTCAGGATAGAAGCGCGGCATCACCATTATTTTCCACGGCAGGTTCCGAACAAAGCAGGAGGGGCTGAGCACCGACTCGCTCAGGCGGCTGAAGCGTTCCACCACAAACCGGAAAGTGGCTTCTGACCGCCAACTGGTGTCTGCGGAGAGATGCAGGAAGAGGGTGACAATGAGAAAAGAGCTCAGACAGGAGCGGCAAGCGGCCATTGATTAACACCGTTTCCAAAACAGTCGGGATGCTGTGGCAAACATCATTAGAAACAGAATGTCATGATTCGCAAATGGCCGAGCCCATAAGAAACTCAAACAGACGTTTCAAATGCTGGAGCAGAAAACGGAGTTGCTTTTGGAATATTATATCCCCTTTTTGAATTTTGAATGATGTCAGCAAACAGTAACAAAAGTTGGGACACTCTCATCCCTTCTTTAACACCACAATAACTGCTGTAATGTTCAAAGCTGAAAACCGTGAACTTTACAGGAGGACTTCAGCTGCTCAAAAGTTCAGGCCTCCTTTGTCCCGTTTGTGGTTTCTTGAAGCTCCAAACATCTTCAGTGGTGATGAGTTGGGACTGCGAGCAGCTCAGCTTATCAGCTGGACTCTTACTACGGAGCCATGGTGATGTCACACCAGCAGAAGGTGCTCTGAAATAAGTAAAACCTTCCCTGAAAAAGCCCTCGCCTCCTGGGCAGCAGATGTTGCTCCAAAACCTGCATATGTGGTTCAGCATTAATGGAGCACTCACACATGTGCAGGTTACCCATGATTCTATGTGCTTTAATGTAACCCTCCATACCATCGCAGCTGCTGGCTTTTGAACTCTGCGGCGATAACAAGCCAGATAGCCCCTTCCCTCTTTGGGGGACGTGGTGGGTGAGATCTGGATCCTTGGAGCCACTGTTTAGGGTGGACGGCTATGGAGTAATAATTCTGCTAAGGGGAGCAGTTCAAGGACCAACCATTTCAGACCCAGCAGTTTGCAGAACAATCTAACACAAGGACAATATGACAAATACACAAATTACATGAACCCTCACACAGAGGTTCGTCTCTCCATCCGTACTTTGGCATCACAGCGAGACTTTATGACGTCATCATTCCAGGCTCATCAAGGCATGAAGCAACAAGTCCCACTTCGCGGCATCATCGTCAAAGGAACATCAAAGCCAGCACAGGTACAACATCATCTTAATGACGCCACACAGTCCACATTCAATGGGGCGCCGCTGTAAAACTTTTTGCACATGGCGTCCATGATTTCCAAACTTCACATTTTGACTCCTCGGACCAAAGGACAGTTTTCCCCTTCACCTCAGTCCACCTTAAATGGTGGTTCTGAATCCGGTTTCGTCTTTACATGCTGGACTTAAACTGTCATTGGTGGATGCACTGATGCGTTCACGGACGTGTTCCTGAACCCATGAAATGATGTCACCACAGCAGCATGTCTGGTTCTAATGCAGTGAAGATCTCCATTATCAAATATGGTTTTCCGATCTTTTGACACCTTATCATTTTCCTACCCTGTTGCCAGGTAAGCACATCAATTGTCAGATGTTCTAGCAGGTGTTTTCGTCTTTCATTTCCCAACTTTTGCAGGGTGTTGTCGGAACTGTGCCAACATTTTTGGAACATGTTGCTGGTATTAAATTTAAAACGGGCATATAATTAAAAACAAAAGAGCAAACAAATGCCTCTGTTTCAGTGTTTTACAAATGACATTCTGTTTCCATTTACATTTTACACAGTTCCCCGGCTGCTTTGGAACCAGGGTTGTAGTTTGAGACTTAATTAAAAAAATGCAGTGTGTCACAGGCCTGAAGAAAGCAAACGGGTGCAATTTTTTATAATGTAAGAGCACACCGTCCTCACCATCCTCCATGTCCTCCTCTGTGTTGTTGTGTCCGTCTGCCATGGCCACGTTACCGTTGATCACTGGGTTGGCTGGAATTCTTGGAGGGTCGTCTGTGTCCCCAGCTGCACAGAGAGAAGTAACCAGATGATCAGACTCTAACGGCAGCAGGTGCCATGACGGCTACACACGCAAGAAGATACCGCCTGGCTTCGGAAGCTTTGGGAGGACAAATGACGACATTGTTACACTCCAAACATGATTGATTCATGTGGCGTCTGGATCACAAAAAGGGTCCCCGCTTGACCAGGTCCTCACTTTTATCCGTCTACCCATCAGGATCCTGGAACACTGAGAAGCGATCCACCAACTATCTTTCTACTATCTTTCTGGTCAATCAAGCGGAAAAACAAGACAAACATTTTTTTTTTGCTGCTATGGAACAGTTTTACTAAAACGAAAATATGGCCATCCAACGCCTCACAGAGGAAAGCCAGCTACCACGGTATCAGACCTCCAAGGGCAGCAGAGGGAATGCGAGTGGTTGTGCTTTAGTTGCAAAGACTGTGCAACATTACAGCCGCCCGGCTAATTATGGACACAATGCAGGATTAAGCTGCAAGTCATCGCTCAAACACAAACAGCAGACGACGATTCTCCCAGCCTATGGAGACGCTTGATGTCTCATCTATCACAACACACTGATCACACAGTCAGAGCAGCTTTGGGGAGGGAAAATCTGCTTGGATCCTGTTGCAACACTAAAGGTGCATGGGGATCAACATGATCACTCATGCGTATGACTTCAATGTGTCTGTCCATCTCGTCCACTCGGTCACGTGTTTTTGTCGTCTTCCTCTGAGCCGACAGATGCAGTGTTGTCAGTCGTGTGTCTCCTGGTTACACTACTAACCAGGTCCTTCATGCACAGGAGACTGACCTCGTTTCCTCAAGTGGATTACACCCTGCTAATGGGGTCTGTCACTCAACTCCTTGACAACTTTTGGTCCCGCCCACTGTCAGTTCATCCTGTAACCTGTGAGAAATATGGACTTAACAATTCAGTCCCTGAGATCAGCATGAGCTGCAAATATGACCCTTTAACTGAAAACAGTGGTCACCTGTTGAGTTATTTCAATGCTGATACCAATATTTAGAGAGCAAGGTGGAACCAGGCTGATAAAACAAGACAATGTAATAATAATTTTAAAAAAGGAGCGAGAATTTCTGAACTTCGATGGACATTTATTATACACTGCTGTTTGCATTGTCTCTCTGTGGTCTGTGTGCCGTGTCATTACTTTTGAAAATGTGTGAACAAAATAAATGTCCACAGGTGATCAGAAAACTGCTGTTTGGGAAGGTTTCTTCTTGTTTCACAAAAACGTGAAAACTAGCATGAATTCATAAGTAAACAATGTGGGTGCAAACATTTATTTGTTAATAAGTGTCATTCTGCCAAGGCACTGCCACTGCCAGCCCCATCTTTCTACGGCCAGTTTGCCTATGATCGTGGACATCAACATTATGTACACATGGTTTTATTTACCCACCACTTAATGACTGTCTACAGACCACTTTCACTGGGGTTTTGCTGGGAAACATGGCTTGCAGAATAAAAACTGGCAAGACCACAAATCTGTAGATGACACGCCGGTGCAGCCTCACGCGACAGTCACTGCTGACGCCAGCTGAGCGTCTGCTCTGACTGGTTAACAGCATCTGCACCAAAATGAAAAAGAGGTTCCACCACAAACTACTCATGCAAGCCGAGCAGCCCAGGCACTATGCAGGTACCTGGAGGGGGAAAGTCACTCACTTTAAAGAAGATCAATGTTACACATTATTTGAATATATTTTCCTGAAAAGCATCAAAGTTATTAATCTGAATGTCAGTTATGCTTTGACAGCAACAGAACTAGTTCATTAGGAACATAACCTTTCCTTCCAATTTAAGTGAGGAGCTTTCTCAGCTTCAGGACTTTTACTCGTGTCGTTTTCTCCTGACTAGATCATTGCTTGTATTGTTGAACTCCCACATGTAAGTCGCTTTGGATCAAAGTGTCTGCTAGATAAATTATAGAATTCTGATTATCTCTCCCTCTATGAGAAAATTTAATGCCGTTCAGTGGATAAACAACTCCAACTATGTGTGTGTAATGTACAGCAACGAGGTAGAAACACCACAGACCCTTCGTCTCATCCTGTGGGACACTGTCAATCATTTTCTGCATTTCTGGAGACACTAGACTGACCATGTGACAACGAGAGCCCGTCAGGAGATACCAGGCCTGGTATCAACCCACACATTATAGCTCCCATTTATTGTATTTCACTGTGTATTAGTGGTATCGCTTGTTGTATTTTATGTGCTATGGGTGTATATGTAGGTTGTTGTTACTAGTCGTCCCTGTTGTGTTGTATGAGAGCAGATGCAACCCAGTCAAATTCCTTGTTTGTATCCTACAAACTCGGACAATAAAACTGATTCTGATCAGCAGAATTTAAGGGGTTACGCGTCTTTTCCAAAGTCACTTTGCTATGTTCTGGAGGAGCCAGGGTACCTACCACTAACTTCCAAATCCCAGCTACAGGATGCCCACTCTCAATCCTGAGCCACGCTGGCCCACAAAACATTGATCAGTTACTAAAAGCCCAAAGTGACATTCTGAAATGTTTTGACATGCTGAAATGCTGAAACTCATTTCAGCATTTCAGCTTACTGCCACAGTAGTATAGAAACATGTAAACATTTAAGAAGCCAGACACATTAATTTGTTTTTTTTTTAATTTAATCAAATTAGCTGATGATTTTAATTACTGAAGAGTAACAATCCATTTGTTCCATCTTTTTTCGGAATGGAGCCCCAAACTTAAGAGTGTCAGTCGGCTTTAACCGTTCATGTCATGTTACGGTCACATTGTCTTTCCAACAAAAAGTCACGCTCTTATGTGTGTTACAGAAGGCTGGACAAATTCAAACATCAATTTCTTGTTTCATCACCACGGCCAGTTGACTCTGGCGGATTTGCAGGTCACACTTAACCCATATATCTCTCTGAACAGGCAGATCAGCGACTAGCAACGGTGTTCCATCGCATATGGAAATGGAACAACAGTAATGCGTTTCCTCACCGCATATTAAACGGCTCACCCCCGAACTACAAACATTTATGTCACACGCCGTTTAAAGTTCTGCCCATGATATTTTGTTCAATGGACACGAGGTAACTGTTAACTGGGGAGACGACATAAGTGGTTAGGGCTCTTCTGAGTGCACCTGCACTAAAATAATAAACTTATACAAATAAACTAACAAAGTGAAACGTGCTAAAGTCGTTTGAAGTTTATGCATTTGCTTATCATCTAGAGCATTTGTGTGTTGCGGGAAAACGTATCATGCATCTGTGTTGAGATACTAAAAGTGACCGGGGCTGAATGACGCAGTGATGCTGAGGGATCTCACAAGCTTCTGGGACCAAAGTTGACGCGAGGAACCAACTTCATCGAAACGCTGAGCGGCCGCTTGTTCTGTATGTAGAACACGTGCAAAACGTCGCAGCAGATGCGGCCGTGACTTCAAACCGGCCCAACAAAAACACTGATCATTAAAAATGGCGAGCTCCATGCCGTTTGCGCTACCATACAATGAAGCAGCAAATCCCCGCGCTACCCCCGTGCGGGCCTGGCTCACAGCGGCTACCGTCGCCTACCAGCGCCGCCGCGCGTTTAACACAACACGTCAACGTCCAACAGACCGGGCGACGACACAAGTCACGGCGAATGTCATTCATGGCCGCTGCGATGGTGGAGTTTAAGAAACCATTGTCAATTTGGCAAATTGGGATTGACGCATCTGCGTTAGCCACCTAGCTGTCTAGCAAACAGTAGCCAGATTCATCCGCAGGCCGCTCTTAGCCAACATTAGCTGACATCACTTCATCCCAAATAGGAAGTTAGTTAAGGAAAATGTGGAACCCGGGCAATCGAGAAAAAATAGATTACATGAGGCAGATATCCGAGGCCTGACATTCGAGAAATCGCCAAGTCGAACGTAGCAAAATACACGCCACCATTTTGGAACGCCACACACCCCCTCCGCGAGCATTAGCCCACTTAGCTAACCAACATGCTAGCCAACAAGTGAAGGCAACGAAGCGGGCCTCGGAGCTAACTGACTAGCTTACAATTAGCCGGCCGCTTTACAAACGCCACACATCGAGCTTCTAAAGCGGGGGCTCCTCGAACTGAGCGTATCGACTGCAGAAATGAAGGTCGAATCTACCAACCATTAGCCCGAGTGACAGACGCTGCCGTGGAGCGTTAACCGACACCTGCAGGCCCGCATATCGTGTACGAGCCACCACACACGATGCTAACGCACCGTCCATGAGACACACTGGTGTAACGTTACTGCGTCGGGTGGTCGCCGTTTAACGTTACGCCCATGGCGAGTTACGATTCATTTATTCCCAGAATGTCCGGTTCCAGCATTGAAGGCGGGTGAAGCGACCTGTCAGACTCCGCGCAGAGCCGCCAGTCAGGGCCGAGTCGCGGGGTTTCGCGTACCCAGCCGGGTTGCACGGTGACGGCCGCGGGAACAACCGTACTGTTTACAAACATGTGGGGTGGCTATCATCGGGCGGTGGAGCTGGAATTCTGAGACCGAGTGGGAATTCTCGGCGATTGTTCAAAGAAGACCCGCTAACCTGCGGCGACAGACGGGCAAACTCAACAGTCTGAGTGGAAATACGGTCCCGAATGAATGATTCATGTGGCTCATCGGGAACCGCGAGGACAACAGCTCTCCCAACGCATCGACACGCAAATGGAGCGTGCGAGCGCCGGGAAACACGAGCTAGCGGGCTTACAACGCAAAACGAGGTCAGCTCCACACAAGCGTGCTGCAGCGGGCGCACCATCAGCAAAAAAAAATGCAGCCGGCTACCTGCTAGCTTTGGGCCTTCGTGTTTACTGTAAAGTTGCGCTCGGCTCGCGCTGATACAACTCCGTGCATTTGCTGTGCACCTGTTAAAATACGGTCCAAACGACCATAAGCTGCCCGCTCACGCCGCTGCCCGCCGGGGCCCATTATTACTTGCCTTCCATCTCCATGTCCTCCGGTTCGCTGAGCTGCTGCTCGCCGGCTTTCTGTTGCTGCGTGTGGTGATGGTGATGATTCATGTTGGCAGCTGTTATTGTGGCTGTGATGCGCTGCTCCCTGTTGTCTCTGGTGCTGTCGACCTTGTCCGGGGCCGACTCTGTGGTGAACCGGGTTTTGGACTGCTGGTGAGGTGTGGTAGGATGCGGAGGTGGGGTGGACAGGTCGAGCCTCGGCGGCCGGGCCTGCTCTGTTGCGACCTCGGCTTTGTCCGCTGTCAGCGCCGGGGAATGAGGAGGGGAGGTCGGCGGGGGAGCGGGTAGAGAAACGCGGACGTATTTGCTCGCTATTCGCCCAATCTCGGCGCCTTTGGTGGGTGCGAGTCACTGGCTGACGGCGGGGGGTGGGGGGTGGGATGGATGGGCCGGGGCTCCGAGAGGGGAGGCCCGCTGAAACTAGCTAAATCAATCCGCCGGTTTTCACCGGGAAATGTTGGGGCGGTGAGACGACTCGCAGCGCGACCTGCAGCCGGGGGAACAAATGCCCTGCTTCTAGCTAGCGCGGAGCTACCTGACACTGGGCAGCCAACTGCGGATAAAGGTACAACAACAATGAAAACAAAGGCTCATTTGCTACAGACACACACTCAACAACTTTGCCTACGATATCCCCAGTCCGTGTGCTCCTCCAATTGTCCCTCGTCTGGGGGAGAGCGGAGGAAGAAGCTATCCATTCAAACCAGTTTCCAATACGGAATAGCACTGCTGTTAATTTGGAAGTTCGCGGAGACGAGAGTTGCCGCGGCCCGACATAAACCGAATCCTCCAGAACCGCGTCTAAACGCAGAAGAGAGCAAACGCGGCGCCTGGCTGCATTCCCCGCTAACTCTCGCTTCTTCCGAGGAATGTGCCCGCTCATACGACGCTGAACTGAGCTGTGTGGCCCGCAACCCGCTCCTCCCGTGGCTTGTGATGTGTTGAGTCTGAGGTAAATCTCAAAATGGCGGTCGCGCTCTTCTCTGAAATGTCACATCCGCATGGAGCTCCAAACAGTGGCCCATCCCCGGCCAGGCTCGCATCCGCGCTAACGCCCGCCAATGGGCCGCGTCGACGGGCGACACGCGAGCGAACCACGGCCACAAGTTGAAAAGCGGCTGCGGGAGCGACAATGGCAGGACATTTTACATGTGTGTTACAGCTAACGCGGGTTCCTATTTTACTCCAGTTGTGTCATTCAGATCGTGGGCAGATGTCCCGCTACCTCGCCGCGAGTCTCTGTCACTGTGCAGATTATTCAGCTGATAATTAAACACTTTGTATGTGTTGTGATTGTGTTGACTTTTAGAATCATAATTGTAGTTTTAGACTCACCATTCACCCGGGCACTTCTCCCGAGACATACTTTATAAAGTCAAACTCATTCATGTTTTAGAAAATATTTCTATTAAAAACATTGACACAAATATACCCACTCTTTGGCACTTATATTGATATGGTAAAAGTGACCGAACGTAATCAGTTATAGCTGTTTCAATTTTTTTAATCCACTTACTAAACCTGACTAATTTATTTGGCAATTAATTTACATTGACCCTGCGTTTGTAATCCCAGTCTTCAAACAAATAGTGAAACAGACAGTGTTTCTCAAGAATAATTCACTTTATTTCATGATCACCTTTGATTTTCTGGTGGATGTTTGGGTTTTTAGGGTACGAACACCGGGGCTCTCATACTACTTATTATCCGTCATGTTTGGAAAAACACTGACGGGGCAAAAAAGACATCGACACGCGCTCATGTAGATTTAATCTGCCTCTTTTTATGTTTGTTTGCATTCGTTATCAAAGCATATCTAACTTTGATGTCATGCGACATATATGCGACACATTATGTTTTTGAATGTCGGGAATTTTCGGAATATTTTTTTCCGATTAAGGAGAGGATATATTATATTATATTATATTATATTATATTATATTATATTATATTATATTATATTATATTATCGGACCTTTCTAACAAAACGCGTCTGGCACTCTCTTTCAAGCTTTAGTGGGGAATTTTCACCGAGGTTCTTTTGTGGTAATGCAGTGACGGATGGCTCGGAAAGCCAATGATGTTCTGAGCCTACAGTTGAAGCCCAGCCTACGCTGCCAAGGTAGCCAATTACTTCTGACGTGTAATCGAAAGGGCGGGGCGGAGCGCACAACAAGGTAGGCTGTATTGTATATATCCCGACGTCGGCAACAAGGAAAATAGTTAGCCGAGCTTAGCCTCTTAGAAGATGGTACAGAGAGTGGCGACATATCTTAGACCGAATTAGTAACAACAGCCAAAATATTCATGAAATTACTCACATAATTCATTTTTACCCGTCCAGGTGTTAGTCTTTTACTCATAAAAAGTAAAATTTCCCGAGTTTTTGAGTGTTAAATGGAGGAGAAGAAGGAAGACGGAGACTCGGAGATACAAGAACACGGACCCGAGCACTGGTTCTCAAAATGGGAGCGGCAGTGTTTGGCCGAGGCGGAGCAGAGGGAGCCGAGCGAGGAGGAGGCCGACAACGACCAAGATAAACTGTGGCATCTCTTTCAGAACTCCGCCACAGCCGTCGCTCAGTTATACAAAGGTTGAAACCAGCGCTTTCCGTGTGCTCGTTGATCTAACGTCACCGTTGCCACATCCCCGGTATAGCTTAGGCTCGCTGGTTAGCACTCAGGCTACCGATAAACTGTGAACTGATGTTAGCGTCATGTCGGTAGAGCGCTACCTAGCTTGTTAGCATGTGCTTGGGAGCGTACACAGCTGATTTTGCAATGCTACGTTTGTTTAGCTTGTGTTGTCTTAGGACAAAAATTCGCGACGGACGTGGTTCAGTTTTGTGGCTCCGTCTCGGTTGTTGACCAACCTTCGGTAATTTTACTGTCAAATATGAAGTAGCTAAAATAATAAAAAAGAAAAAACAACCGACATTAAACTAGCTTGTTGACACCAAGTTAGACCGCAGCGGTAAGCTATCGTAATGTTAGCCAGGCTAGTTACAAAATGGCGATGGTGACAACAATCGTATCTACGCGACATTCCCGGTTGACAGTCGGTCTCCTGCGCTGTCAGTGTTTCCATCGGGGGTTAAGATGCGTTGACGCTCTCGTCTGTCCCGCAAAGTCCCGCACGGAAGTGCGCGCTAAAGCGGCTCGCTGGTCCCCAGAGCCCCGTTTGCTGCTGAGTGAGCAGTTCGCCTAACAACGTGTAGCCCAGCGTTATAATCACAAAATGGCGAGGATAATATCGGTTCGCCGTGGAAGTTGGGGCTTGTCTCCTGTCCGTCATGGCCACGGACTCTGTCCACGCTAGCCCATTTCCACTTGTTCGCTCGGGTCCGTGTTGGACACGCATGTTTGCCATGGCTTTGCAACTTTAATGCTGAGAGGGCAGTAAAGTGGCTGTGTCGGTGCTCCCCCGCCGGCCGAGCCGCTGCCCGGCTGCCGTCCGGCGCTGCTCGCGGTTATTTATATGCCGAAGCCCGTCTCTGCAATTGTAGATGCAAAACAAAATGGCGAATGAAAATGATCTTCACCTCGACCCTGCGAGCTGCTGTATATCTCGGGTGGTCTGCTATGCTGTGCTCGCATTCTTCTCGGTGTGACGGGCTCCCTGCTCATGTTGTGTGTGTCTGTGTGTGTGTGTGCAGTTACACAGACGTGCTGCCTCCTCTCTTGCAGACAGAGTATGCCACCAGCAGGGCCTGTCGCTGTGGGTGCCATTTCAGAACGCCGCTACAGCAGTCACCAACCTGTACAAAGGTAACCACGGCGCTGCCTCCCACGGCTGTGTGTTTGAGCGGGACCCGCCACTCCAGCCGTATTCTATCAGCATAGACTGTAGCTGGGTCTTATTACACTCGTAAATATAGATGTGTTTTGATTGACGGGCTCAACTAACTTGGTCATTATCACCCTTACCAGTGTCACTGATCAGCCAGTCCCAGGACTTGTGGGCTTTTGTACACCAGTGAGAGATGTGGTGTTTGGGTGGTTAATGAACAGACTACAGTTGAACAAGTCCCATAACCATGTCAGTATGTCACCGGCGACTCGGGTTGTTTGGACTGACTTGACCTCTGATTTAACAGTCTGTCTAGAAAGGGGGACCGTTCTCAGGTAGGTTGCTAGCGAGTGGCGAGCAGCTGGCTCCGCCTGGAATTAACAGGCTTCTGTGCCTTTACTGGCTGACTGACGCGCTTTTACTGCTGAGTATGCTATGCGTGGAATAAATGATCTTCGTGTCATCTCTAACCACCACAGAGAGCGTGGAGGCCCATCAGAGAAGCTTTGACCGGGGCATCCAGATCGGCCACCAGCGGCGCAATAAGGTGGGTCCTGTTCCTCTGCCAGCTTAGTTCAACATAAATCAGTCATGACAATGTCCTGCCCGATTTGACTTGACACTTGGGAAGCAAACGAACAGAGGTGTCGTGGGGAGGCGGCCACATCTGTCAAACCCAGCCTCAATGAAGTGACTCTGTTGCAGGACATGTTGGCCTGGGTGAAAAAGCGCAGAAGAACCATCCGGAGGGAGGATCTCATCAGCTTCCTGTGCGGCAAAGCACCACCCCACCGGAGCAGCAGGGCTAACACCAGGCTGGCCATGGTGGCCCCCAGCCGGGCCAACTCGCCAGCTGAGACTGTCTCGTCTGTGGAAGCAGACCTGCAGCCCTTCAGGGAGGCCATAGCACTGCACGGTGAGCCGATTGGCTGGCATGTAGCCTCAGGGGCCCATGAGCCTTCGGGCCGATACAGCTGTTCTTCTTTCTTTTTTATTTAGTGTCTAACCAGCCCCTGAAACTGCAGGTTGGCTGGTTTTAAAAACATAAACACCAAAAACAATAGACTGGATTGGACCAGTCAACCTCCTTCATTTTGTTTCTAAATGACAATGATAGTAGATGAGAGGGACATGTATTGAAATATCAACCTTTTTACTAGTGTGTGCGTGCCCGTCATCAGCCTCATTGGAGTACAGTGTTGCAGTTACACACACACACACACACACACACACACACACACAGCACCTGAGCAGTTTGTGTGTGTGAGAGCAAGCCAGTGAGCACACTTGCTTGTCCTTCAGTGGGGCTCTGTGCCACATGCTGCTAAGAGATAAGGGTGTGTTGTGCAAGGGTGTGTTTTCTGTATTGGCCAATGGTGAAAGTGGATCTCACTTGTGTGTGTGTTTTTGTTTTTGAGAGAGAATATATGTAAGATATGTAATATACATGTATACATAGACTGAACCCAAGGGAGTTTTTGAATGATTGTTTTATGATTAGCACAAGGACCAAAGCAGTTGAGCTACATGACACCGGTGTTCTGCCCCGAACATTCAGCTATTAATCTGAATGTGGTGCCATTGGAGGGGCCTCGTCAGGGAGCTGCAGGCGGATATGATGTTTGGCATTTGCTGGTTTCAGTTACAGAAATGCAGATTTGGAGGGTTTCAGTATGTCTCTGCTCTCAGTTAGCGGCCCGCGCGCGTGTGTGTGTGTGTGTGTGCACGCGTCAGTCAGTCAGTCAGTCGGTCGGTCAGGTCCATAATAATAAATGAACATACTTAGACGAGCTCGCCCATGTAATTGAAACGGATCTCAAGCACAAAGTCAGATGATGTTTATTGTCATAATGTAACTGGTCTCTGCCTCAGAGGTGATCTAGAAGATTAAAAGTGTCTAACTGCAAATGGTTCGGTAGTTGTCGGGGCTCAACGTCGATGGCAGGAAGCTGACGGTTCGCGGCTCAGCCGGCCCGAGTCTGGTCAACCCGTTGGTCCTCTGAGAGAAACGGCGAGTCGACGGCTGCGTAAACGCCGCCAGCCATGTTTGTGTCCCGCAGTCAGTGACGGTGTCTCCTCCTCAGGTCTGAGTGGAGCCATGGCGAGCATCAGCGTGCGCTCCGGCGCTCCGGGTTCTCCCACGCACGTGAGCGGGAGCAGCAGTAATGGAGGCGGCACCGCTGGCGGGGGCTCGTCCGGCTCGGCATCGGTGTGCCGCGGAAGACGTAACGGGCTCCAAGACGTGGACCTGAACACTTTCATCTCAGAGGAGATGGCACTGCATCTGGACTCTACAGGCTCTGCCTCGGCCGGAGGGGGGGGGGCCAGGAAACGAAACTCCACCCAGTGCGGTGATGTCATCACAGACTCCCCCACTCACAAACGCAACAGAATGATCTGACCGGGACGGACACACCACGGACAGGCGGACGTCGGGACCCCCGGCTGAGCCCCAGAACCCGGGCTGAAAGTGAGAACCCAAGGCTCCGAGTCGAGTCTGTCGAGATGTTGGATGAATTCTGTTCTTTGTCTCCTTTCCTGCGTTAGTGCTTCAAATGACTGATCTGCAATCAGGACGCCGCCTACACACCCCCTGTCAGACATGGCTGCCCGGAAAGGAGACGACAGGAAGTCACTCGCTCATGTTGGGACGCGGGCGCTTCTCAAACGGGTGAAAATGCACCGTGCTGCTTTACAAGTAAAAGCCACTCGATCCTCCACACGTCTGTGCCCCCCCCCCCCCCCCCCCCCCCCCCCCCCCCCCCCCCCCCCCGCCCCCCCCCCCCCCCCCCCCATTTTAAATTCCTCCCAAAC
>CAAKHG010016362.1:0-10232 GCA_901007715.1 Dactylopterus volitans | reverse complement strand
CTGAAGGCAGCTGTGAGGGTTTGTCTGAGCGTTCATCACTGGGTTTATAGAAGTGCCACTCAAACACACACACACACACACACACACACACACACACACACACACAGGGTTGTGTGCATAAGTAAACATGACTGCCCTATAAATGTAAATTGCAGTCAATGGTGCTGAAATTCCTTTGCACTCACTCACTCACTCACACACTTCTCACTCTGCACACACCCCCAGCAGGTGCTTTCACTTGAAGTTAAGTTTGCTGTTGCGCTTTAGGCTTTGACTCTCTGCTTAGGTGTGTAATTCTACCAGAAGCCTGGTAGGGTCCAATGCCTGAGGCTGGGGGCTCCATGACCATCTTCAGGGAGAAACTCATCGAAAGGTGCCTCCTGCCCGATGTACCTCTGTCCTCAGGTGGAACCTGTGTGTGTCCCGTCTGAGTGCAGCGTTGGTCCACAGTGGGCCAATCGGCTGCCCTTTATCCCAGCCACAACTGCAACTGCTGCACTGCACCAAATCCAGCCTTTGCCTCTGGCCATCAGAAGAACTCAGCATCTTTTTCTCGGTAAGCAGACATGATGTTGATGTTTCTATTATTATTATTATTATCATTATAATCATTAATATTGTTATTATTATTATTATTATTATTATTATTATTATCATTATTATTATTATTTGTAGTAGTAGTAATAGTTTTAGTATTAGCATTAGTATACTTAGTATTATCACTTTTGAACACTGATTATGTGGCTTGTTGAAAATTTGTCCAACTTCACATAAGTAAACTTGTAAATATAAATATTTAAATAGCACAGAGGTACAAATGTGCAACAGGGAAAAAGTCAGCAGGAGTTTGCGGGGTTTTAATTTAAAAGTCCTTGTATATTTAAGAATGACTTGCTCATGAAACAGCCAAAAGTTCAACTTTGGAGGGTCAAAGAGACAAAACCCCGGAGCAGACAGTATAGATGGATACAGCCTGAAATGTTTAGAACACAAAAATCTTTCGCGAAGTCATGTTTTCATTAACATGACAGCCAGAGAATGCTGTCATTGCCATAATTTTATGGATCAAAGCAATTAATATTTGCTCTGTGCTGACAATTATGAAAACCAAAAGCTGACAAACAATTGACTGACAGTGATGCAAACACACTTGATTGTCAGGAGGTGTGGAGACGCTAAGCTGGAGGAGGATGTTTGGGTCAAGTCCTGGCATCATTGTATTGTTGGAGCCATGTTTGCCTGTTTTTCTTGAATTTGCACGTGCACAACTGCATACTAGCTGTCAGTCAGATTAACTAAAAAAAGGTATTCACATAGAAGGTAACGGCAGGGTTTGCTGGAGGTTTGACTGCAGAAACCTCAATGACATGTTGACATGACTAAATTAAAATAGCCGCTGCTGTCAGTGAAGAGAACGGGGATTTGATTAAACATGGAAATAACTTTAAGACAAGTAATTTACAAAAAAGAAATAACAGAACTGACTTCCTGCTGTTATGAGGTGCAAGTGCATTTGTATGCTCTCATTAGAGTTATTTCCAAAACATTTGCATTTACATATTTCCCCTGACTTATAAGAGCAGAAAAATAACGGTTACAGTAACAGTGACACAATCTGCAGCTCAAATCTTGCTCCACCAATACATGCCTCGGGCCGCACCGAGAATCCTCATACCATCATCATCTCTGCAGCAAAGCATTTGCAGGGGTATAGGGTTTCTTAGGACACTGGCCTGATGCCAGTGCACCTGACTAACAGCAGAACTCAACCAGTGAATGCACAAACATCCCCCATTGGCAGTTAATGCACCCAGGGGGCGGGGGGCAAGTAAAGAATATGATATGCTGTTAAGGCAGGGCTTTTTACAAGTAGGAAATGAGGATTTGTGATGGTCGAAACACAAAGTAGATAAACAGCGGCGATCTTCAAATTGCCACCTCAAAGAAGGTGACACACAATCAGGGTAATGTGAATGAGGCACCCGGTCATCACAGTGTTTCCATAAAAAGAAAAGAGCTTGAGCAAACCTCAGAATCTAAACCACTTCCTCCAACCTGCAAACTTCTGACAGTCATGCTGAGCAAGGAGCTCTACCCAAAGGCAAAACTCATTATTTTATCCTTGTTCTTAGAACAGTGACATTCTGTGAGTTTCCCATGAGAAACAATAACAAGGAAAAAGAAAATCTCCCCTCAACACTCACATGGCAAACAGTCACGCCTGGCTGTACACACTCCTTTAACTCCAGACTCAAACAAGAGATATCTTTTTTTTTTTTTTTTTTTTTTAGTGACGAGCAGAGAGCTTATTCCGGTCACCTTTAGACAGATGTTCTCCAGTCTCACTAATGACCTTTTCTTTTTCAAATTGGACTGAATCATCGAGGTCAAACACACTTTTGAAAGACTAGCGTCTCAGTTGTTTTAATCACTACTTATTAACTTCAATCTAAACACTTAGCGGACTTCTGTCACATTAACTGTTTCAGCAACAATGATGAATCTGCTAACAGGTTAATATTAAGCTAAACTGGACGTGTCGGTCTGCAGCTTAATTCCACTTTTCATTTCAACAGTGTGTTTTGAAGTAAGAACTGTGGAGTAATTTCAGGCATCTTTACGTAACTCAGCATTTTCTGATAATTTCCTGTTTAAAATGAGGAAATAAGGTGGTTCTCTGGTTAGTTTGGCTTTGTTTTTGTTTTTTTGTTTTTTTGTTGTTGCTCCAATTACACAAGAGTTGCAATCAAACAGAACCTTCAGTCATCACTTGAAAGAAAATCTCGCCCTAAAATAATCACTGTCTTTAAGTGAAGTGAGACCGAGCATTAAAGGGGAAATCTGGTTCCCAGGGTGGACGCCTGCGTGGAGGGAGTCCTTTGCCTTCAGTGTCAAAGGCTGACTCTGCTGAGTAAATGGAGCAAACTCTAATGCTCCTGAAATGAATATCAGCGACTTGACCAAACTCATTTAGAGATCAGTCAGGGACTTAATCCCTCTCCCCAGGGGTGTGTGTTTGTGTCTTTTTCTTGTGCCCCCTCTTCCTTTTGGAAGAAGGTAATATGGCTAAATTTGCTTTGCTAATGGGCTTAGCGCAAGCTGTTACAGAGCAGGGTTGACACGCAGCAGCCTGGCTGGGATACCAGCAGATTTTAATCTGACTCCTGATGGAGTGAAAGGCAGTGAGGGCTATAGAGAAATTTGGAGATAAAAGGGGGACTGGGGAGGAGGTTTTACAGTGGGGGGTTAAAGACCAAAGAAAGGGGAATCTTTTTGAAGAGGTAGGGTCGATAACTTAATTAAAGTTGGGAAGAGAGATGGAAAAAAAAAGTGTCTCATTAGGGGCAGGAAAGAGATTGTAGAGGGAAGCAAGGATGTGTACAATGAATAACAGTTCTAGAATTCCGGCTTTCCACTATTGTCAGATATGTGTTGTAAAAATCAAGTCTCACAAAGTTTTGCCCCCTTTTAGGTGCACAATGAATTCATTGCATGTGCAAAAAAAAAAAAGGAAGCAATATTTCAGTCACATGATTGTAATCTTTACTTTTCGTTCAGCTTTAGCTGTGTTAGTAAGGTTTTCCTTTTGTATGAGAAGTCACATGGATTCATTTTTAACTTTGCCCCCACAGATTTTTTTGCCTGATGGGTGTGGTTCACCTTTTTTTCAAATCTTTTTTTTAAATTTTTTATGAGACTTTAATTTCTTCAGTGTCTTCGCAAATAAAGCTCTTCCTGAACATGTGCTTTATGGGAGCACACTTCCTTGACATTGGCATCAGCCACAACTGCTGATAGCCCAGTGTGTGACAGCAGTGTGCCTTCCCATATGCCAGCTGTGACAGGTACACATTATGGGCGCCATATGCGAATGCAGCCTGAGATTGCAACACTTGCGCTACAGCTGACCATAAATGATCACTTATGGTGGCAATTTCCTGTTGAGAAGGAGGCATATGTCTTGTCTCCATAAAATTTGGATATGTGGCTTTTTGGACAGACTGTGCGCTTACGTTCCACCACATTATCTAACTTCCATTTGATTAAAAAAACTCCAGCTGACAGTGGAGACAGAACGTTGCAGGGACGGCACCTTGAAAGCTGGAGCAGGCGGCGGAGCTGCTACATTTCACCTACCCCCAAGACATCAGCCATTCTGGGCCACTGACCCACAAATTATGAGACTCAGTCAAATCCATTTTGCCCCATGCCTGTCAGCGCTGTGTGTGTTTTAAGTCTGTTGAGGGTCATTTTCCCAGTATCTTCTTTAAACTCAGGGTTCTTAGAGTGAGTCAAACAGCCCATTTTCACCTCAGTTCTCCTCATAACTAAAGGGCTTCTTGCCTTCTCTCATGGAGTTTCTTGCAAGACTATGTCATTTGTAGGTTTAGCAGCCAGATAACTGCAGGAGAGGAGCTGCTGGAGAAGGTTTTTTTTTTTTTAAATGTGGATGTTAATTTTGCTGAAAAATCTTAGAATATTGCTTTAACTAATCATTTTGGAGTAAATGTTTCTTGTCAATTCTGGTTTCCATGTAGTTGCTTGTTCTGTGTCCCTCTGGCTCCTGGTGTTGGGCTTACACTGAGCGACCCAGCCAGTGGACTGGTTGCATAGAGGATTGCCTAATAAGAACAAGAATTATAGAGGTCTATTCTGATGGTATCATTCAATAACCATTGCATTCTGCAGTCAACATTTACTTTGTATACTGATTTCAAATTAAAGCCGAAACTTGTCCATAACGGTTTCAAACTCTGGTCTTGAATACCTTGTCTTCAAGATTTCTTATGTTGACAAGCAGAGTTTGCTCATCTCATTCAGCATGACAAATTTAAACAGACAGAACACATGATATGATATTTAATGTGGGTTTATTGCCTTTTCCCCAGATATCAGTTATGTCAAATTCAGTCGCAAGTTTGTCAGAGGGCACAGATTATGGACCCCAGATTGGAATGACACATGACTCCCTCACCATATTGGAGCGAACCAGGTTCTCTGGAGAACCTTGGGACATGATGGAGACCAAGCAAAGTGTTGGAATGCTGGAGCGAAGCATGCCGGGCCTCTATCTCTCCTGCTTCGACATGCTCCTCACAGAGGAGGCCACGTGGCTGGTGAAAGTTTCCGAGGCCTCCCCGACCCTTACGGTACCCATGGCACGCATTGATCCGCGAGAGGAACCAGAGCAGTGTCCAGTCATTGATAGCCAGGGACAGGGACTCTCTCCAGGGCTGGAGGGGCAGGAGGAAGAGCGGTCTCTGGAGCAGGTGCAGAGCATGGTGGTGGGAGAAGTACTGAAAGACATCGAAACAGCCTGCAAACTGCTCAACATCACCCCAGGTAGGTGGAGTTCGAAAGAAAATTAAACAGTGTTTTCCAAGACAACAGAATATATAAATGTGACTCAAGCATTGCCTCTTATTTGCAGGTAAAGGGATATTTATTTAGAGATACTTAAGCTACTGGATCTTACTCCCAAAATCAACACCTATTTGTGTGAATAGCCCTGGCAAGATGACAGATCGCGTAAATCATACTCTTACTGAAGCAAAGCCGTGTTTACCAACTCCAGGATCTATTTAATCCTGACCTTTGCATGAGTTCTGCCGGACTGTGACAGTGATGGTTCTTTCCTGCCAGTAGACGTGTGTGCAGTCTTTTGGGCGAGGTCTCTCCTACGAGGAGAGCAAACAGACGTAGCATTATGTATTGTAAGGCTTTTGGCTGTCATAAACCGATGCAATTCACCGTCATCTGCTCTGCTGATTAGAAACACGCTGGCATAAAAGCATTATTACTGTGTGGTTTCAGGAAATGTAAGTAGCGTATCATAGCGCGCACACACACACAGACTGTTTAAAGATGAAAACCGGGATTATTACCTACTCAATAAAATTTATAACCCTAAGACAGTAATGTTGGGACAGCTGGGAGGTTTCTCGTGATTTTCTCTCGCTGTTTGTTCCTTAGACCCCATAGAGTGGAACACCGCCAACGTCCAGAAATGGCTGCTGTGGACGGAACATCTGTACAGGCTGCCTCATGCGGAAAAAGCCTTCCAAGAACTGACGGGAAAGGACCTGTGTGCCATGAGCGAGGAGGAGTTTCGCCAGCGCTCACCGCAGTGTGGGGACACGCTGCATGCACACCTGGACATATGGAAGTCAGGTGAGTCTGCCATGCCTGTTTAACAAGTTCTTCATACCCTGCAGCGTCTCCCACGAAAATTGCACTGTAAGACCATTGACTGAGGGGAAATTTTAAGTGTGTGTCTTATGTAAGCAGTCCGATATTTATGATAGAGTTTGATCATTGCAATTATTCAGAGTTGTCTGTGTTATCTTCAGCTGCTTGGATGAAAGAGAGGTGCACAGTTGGAGACACCAAAACAACAGGTAGGTTTCTTTATGCACCTGCTCTTGTAGACAACTTTTTGCCTTAACTTATCATTATGTGGTCAGTTTTGCAAATGAATGTTTGCACAATGCAATGAATACAGAATATTGGCATTTGACATGGTTGCGTACAATCATTGTTTCTACTGTTTGATTCTGTCCTGTGACAGGAACACTCATGTTCATGAATGCAATGCTAACGTTACCTTTAGCTACTTCTAGCAGCCGCAAGACAAAACAAAGCTACATGGAAACTGAAATCATCAACACACATTTACTTTTTGCAGAATTTATTGACCATAGACTGTAATTCTTTTTTAACATATACATACTGTCCAGTATTTTGGCCTCAGTAGACCCTCAGTTTTATCCATCCATCACAAGTGTTTTTCTTGTGTGTGTGCATGTGTGTGCGCACGTAGCTGGCGAGGAGCTCTGGTCTGAGGCGGATTCTTCTTGCTCAGGTCAGCCGATTCACCTGTGGCAGTTCCTCAGGGAGCTTCTGCTCAAACCTCACAACTATGGACGTTGCATCCGCTGGCTAAATAAAGAAAAAGGTATTTACATTTATTTTTAAGGCTCATGCTTTTATCACCTCGATTTCTGCAGCCAACAATGTGGTTGTAACCCGAAGTATTACGTTTTTTCTAAACCTGACCAAGACCTTTTGTTGCTAGAACTCAACCAAACTACTAATTGTCATTATCATAAAAATAATAATAATAATATAAATAACTTTCAGACAGGATTTAATGTTGAGTCTGCTCCGAAATGAACTTACAGTGTTTGCTGTTTGGTCATTACCAAACATACTTAACCGAATAGTTGCAGTCTTGCTACTCCCACCTAGGTGTTTATAATGCTGTGGCCATTTTATTATTATGAAATATAAAGTGACAATAAACCTAAAATTAAAAAAAAAAAATCAACTTATTGTATGCTTACATTTCAACTGAAGTTGTTAAAACTGCAATTCCCTGGCATCTCGTGGAACCTTTCTATCCTTAGTTGTTTCCATTTCTCCTGGAACACACAATCATGAGTCAGAATGAATACATGTTGGCATAGTTTACAAAGCTGAAAGATTCAATGTGACATTTAAACAATATGACAACAGGCAACAATACAGTATTTTATCACCTGATTATAAACAGTAAGCACATGTTGAATTTTAGTGTCAAAATTTTCTAGCACAAAAGGAAAATGAGGTGAAATCAAAAAAAAATATTCTATCTTCACTTATGAAAAATAGATTTTGATTTGTCTTCTTGTTTAAGAAAATAAACAAATAAAATAAAGTTGTTTTGTTTTGGGGTTTTTTTGCTTTGTATTTTAAAAGCAAGCAATATTCAGTGGAGTACTGTTACTACCACATGTTGTGTCCTGTTTGGGAAGAGTTTTTGAAAGTTTGAAATTCCTTTCTCACCCCCACCACCCTCCACACCACCCCACCCCCGACCCACTCCAATCACCCTCCCTCCCCAAAGGTATTTTTAAAATTGAAGACTCGGCTCATGTAGCAAGACTGTGGGGGCTCAGAAAGAACCGACCCGCTATGAACTATGACAAGCTGAGCCGCTCCATACGTCAGTACTACAAGAAGGGCATCATTCGCAAGCCCGATGTGTCTCAGAGACTGGTGTACCAGTTTGTTCACCCAGTATGAGGCAGCAGCAGCAGCAGCAGCAGACTGGCGAGAGGAGGAGATGGAACCTTCTGAAACCCAAATACTGCACTATGTCACACCAAAGGCCGAGACGACAAGATGACATGGGAAACGTGTACTGATCAACTCCAGGAAAACACACTTTCACTGCCAACACTAAATAACAGCCGGCAGCTGCTGCATGAGGACTCGTCTGTGCATGACTGAAAGAAAGAGACAAATCAATGCGGCATCTGGAGCTTTTTTCCTGCTGCAGAGTGAAAGACAAGTAAATGAATGAACTGCTTTGTCATTTGCATTTGCCAAGTTATTTTTTTTTTTACCATAATGTGATTCTGTTTTACTCACTAGGCTATCCAGTTAGAAGTGATTGCTCTTCAGTACAAGCTTCAGGAAAACGCTCATTGTCCGCAGGCCACATTTACTTTGCTGGGTAAATGTCTCTGTCTCTGTTTGACTTGTTTCAGTGCTGCAGTTTGAAATGTTGTCAGATTGTTTTCCTTCTTTTTCTGGGTTTGGTCCTGGCTGCTATGTAGATTTTCAGCCAGTCAGCTTCCATCACCAATCAGCCACAATAGGGCACTTTTTTTCTTTTATCAAATCTGAAATGTACACAGATGAAGTTCCTGGCAGGGATGCGTTCATCAAATATTGTCACTGCTGAGGAATCCTGTTTCGTTTTGTTTTTTCATGCTATCAACTCTGCTTTATGCTGCTGTACAACATGCTGTGTTGGGGCGCCAAAATATGGAGGCCCAAATTGATGAAATAAAATGAAAAAAAAAAAACCCAAAACTTTTCTATATAAATAAATCCAGGCAAAATTTGGTGGACATAATAAAATTCTAAAATCAGGAAGTTGGTCATTGTACACAGTGTTAAAATATCTCAACCCTTGCTCTGTAATCGATGGCTGGTCACTCATGGTTCCCAGATTCCGTGACACAACCATGAAATTTGACAACTGACATCAATTATTTTCATGACTCTATTCATTTTCATCATCGTACACGTTCAATACTAGTACTAATAAGCATCAAATCAACCTCAGCTGTGGATTTTGTTTCATATTAATCAAGTACATTTTAGCATTCTGGCACCAAGATGGTCAATATGATTAGCATTACACCCGCTAATTGTCAGCATTTTTGGATTATTACTATTATCATGCCCATATTAGTACTGAGTCACTAGCAAGGCTGTACTCTGTCCCATTATTTCTAGCGATTTCATTGTTGCTCCTGCAGTTTTTAATTCAAAATGTTCTTTTGTTTTTTTAAGCAATAACTTATTTTCCAATGTAAATGACCATTATCGAATCTTAAGTTATACAAAAATAAATGGTTCTGTCCTGTTTGTCATAACTGACAAAGATGCTGTGATGAAAAGCAAATATATTTATCAGAACACTTATTAGGAAAAAAAATCCTGTTAAGGAAAGAAAAAAGACCTCAACACAAAAGCAACAGGAATTAAAAACTCCCTGTAAAAAAAATGAGCGAGACAAATTACAATTTTATTTGGCATTGGATTATTTTAAAATGTTAAAGTCATACATTTCTTTTATTATTTTTTTGTTTGTTTGCGTGTTTAAGTCGTACTTTGGTCTTTATATTTTATACACAGTTGGTTCTTATCATATATTATTACAGTTATGATGACGATTATTGTAGTTGCTGTCAAAAGTCCTCCTGAACAACTCAATAAACTTTATTTTTAAACTGTATGTGTGTAATGGTGTCACTAATGTAGGGATTTTATTAAACGTGAATTGAGGTAATATATTAATCGTACATATTCTCATGATGTAAAAACAGGCTTAATTATGATTAGTGGTGGTGATGACCTTAATTATACATTTTATTGTGCATGCTTCCTGATTTAGATCTATGTTTACTTTTTATCTTTTTCATCACTAACTGCTCCTTCCTTCATTATAGTCCAACAGGTTTTTAGAGTTTCAGCCACAGGGAGATCGTCTGCCAAACAAAGGTAGCCTTGAGCAATAGCAGGCAATTTATTCTTGCAGGTAAAAGAATTTTGCAGGTGGCGGATTATCAGATCTCAGAGGGGAAAACATGGATTGAAAGAGTTGTGTCTGTTGATGAAAGTAGGTAACTGTAGGATCAATGCAATTATCGTTTTACGGTAGTTATCAGTGCCATTGC
>CAAKHG010016361.1:12500-35397 GCA_901007715.1 Dactylopterus volitans | reverse complement strand
TATTATTTATTTATTTATTTATTTTAGCAAAGAAAAAGTCTAAATTCTCTAATTCCAGCTTCTTAAAGCTTTTTTTTTTACTTCTCTATGACCATATACTGTATAGACCAAACAACTAATTGTTAAATCAACAAAATAATTGACAATGAATGTCATGGTTAGTCGCTTATTGCAGCCAGCCCTTATATCACACCTCCATCTACTGTGTGCGTGTGTGTGTGTGTTTGTTCAGAGAAAAGGCTCCTGGCCAGAGAGAATGTGATGACGCGATTGAGGTGCTGAACGGATGCATCCGCGAGGTCGACCAGGCCTCTCTGGCTGCCATCAGCCAGCAGCTAACACCGCGAGAAGACATCTCCATGGAGGTAAACTCACACACACGCGTGCATACACACACACACGCACGTATGCAAAGACGTACAAACATTCCACTCCTGTCTTGTTGAGGACGTTGACATTATGCATTCCCGATCCCCCCCACTCGAAACGGAACCATCTCAACTCAGCGACTGACCCGAACCATGAACCCAAACTAAGCACAGTTCTAACCGTTAGAACTTTAGGAAGTCTTAACACTCAAATGTGACTTTCAAAGTGACTCACAAAGTGAGTGCCCTAACCCTACCCTTTCTGTCGGGTAGGGGAGGGGTCACCATTCTGTGAAAGACTGTGCTGGCAAGTAGTGCAAACAATTCAAGAATCATTTTTCTCAATAAAAAATTGCCCAGAATCTGGGCATTTCACTGTGTTAAAAGACCCAGGGAATCTGAAGTGATCTCTCTACGCTGAAAACCAATCCTGCATGATTGTGATCTTCAGGCCCTCAGACAGCATGGGATGAAAAACAGACGCGATTCTGCAGGCACGCCACTGCGTTAGGCTCAGGAGTCGCGTCCAAGAAAAGACCCGCCTGTGAACACAGTCCGTCACTGCGTCCACAAATACTTGTGTAAATTCTGCCACGCAAAGAGGGAACCGTCTTATAAACTAAATCCAGAAGCGTTGCTGCCCTCTCTGGGTGCGTTGCCGGCAGTTTCAGCATTTCAAATGCTGCCCTTGTGTCGTTTTCAAGTAAATACGGGTTGTTAATACTGTGCAAATCATCACATTTTCCCCTCTGTTTACATTTTACACAACATGCGACCTTTCTGGAAATGGGGTCGTAAAGACAACCCATATAACACAATACAGCCATTTCAGTCATCAAACATTTCACATCAAAGACATCTGCCGCGGGCTGAAACATGCAGATGTCCTCACATTTCAACTTTCAATGTCACGGTGTTGTCCAGCGAAAGCAGGCGCCATTGTTCGTCAGTCAGCGTGTTTCTGATGCTGACGTCTGTGTCGACCGCGATGGTGAGAGCGCGGCGTGAAGGTTTATTCATTTTTCTCTTGCACCTGTGTGTGTGTGTGTGTTTGTGTGTGTGTGTGTACATGTGTGTCGCAGGCCCTCCATGAGCAGATGGCTGCGTCAGTCCATGAGATCAGTAATTTGATCGAGCCCGTCGCCGTGGCTGCTCGCTCCGAAGCCTCCCAGCTGGGCCACAAGGTAAAACGCAGGGCTGCTCCTTTACTCGGCCAGTCCAGCGTGACATGAGCGACTACTGGAGCTAGTTGGCCAAGTCACTTATTAAGTTCTCAACTGGTCAATGTTGCTGCTCTGTGCGCTCACATAATTTATTTGCTTTTACTATTTAAGTATTTTTCACATTTCTTTCCTCCTGTACAAACAAGAAAAAATATGCTATCTGCCAATGAATGTTGATAAGTTTCATAAAACTTCATAGCTTTTTTCTTTTTCACATCTTTTTTGTTTACATTTTGACTGCATGCCAACATTTATTTAGTTGATAGAGTTTGCATTTGACATGATTGCTCTGTAGTCCACTTAAGCAGTCGGAGACACCATGCAGGCGATAGCACTAGTATTAGATTTAAGTTCCTAGAAGTGCAGTGATTTCGTGTCTCATTTGGTATGATGAGATTGGATTAACATGATATCAGCATTACTCCTCTCTAAATATGAGCTCTGGCGAGTGAACAACATAATCATCGTTCTACACATTTGAACAGGTTTCTCAGATGGCCAGCTACTTTGAGCCCCTGATCATGGCCGCTATTGGAACGGCATCCAAGATCCTCAGTAGCCAACAGCAGATGGCTGTCTTAGACCAGACCAAGACCCTGACGGAGTCAGCCCTGCAGATGCTGTACACCGCCAAGGAGGCTGGAGGAAACCCCAAGGTACTGCTCCCAGAATCCATCCATGTAGCAGTGCACAGCGTGCAACCTCACCTCATAGTTGCCCAGTATGTTATTACAACTGACCTTAAGAGCAGATTTAGTGATTAGTGAGTTCTTCCCAACAATTTATATGTTTTTTACAGGTTTATACATATATATTGTGATGTGTACATTGCATTTTTTTTAATATTGCAGTTTAAAAAAACAAGCTGTTTTATTTTTTATATCAGAAGAACCCAATGAAGTTCTTTCTTGTTCAGGTTGAGGTAGGTTCCTCCAAAGAAACTCAGCTCAGTCGCCTGGTGTAAATTTTTTGTAGTGACTAATGGTATAATTAGTGTGTGTCAGCCATACATTTAATTAAATGCTATTATACTAAGTGGTAACAGCAAGGTCCACTTATGTTAACATGACGAACTGCTGGTTAGTTACGTCTGATGATGGAAGTGAGGGTGAACACATCAGACAGTCTGGTTGAATATTCCTGCATCACCTTTGGTTCTCCAGGCAGCACACATGCAGGAGGCCCTGGAGGAGTCGGTGCAGATGATGAAGGAAGCGGTGGATGACCTGGGCGCCACTCTGGCCGAAGCAGCCAGCGCAGCGGGCGCCGTGGGCGGCATGGTGGACTCCATCAACGACGCCATCAATAAAATGGAAGACTCACCTGCCCTTGAGCCCGAAGGAACCTTTGTGGACTACCAGACAACCATGGTTAAGACAGCCAAGGCCATTGCTGTCACCGTGCAGGAGATGGTAAGCCATTTTGGTAACCCTCCAATAGAGTAAATGAGAATGATGGAGTATATAAAAAAAAAATAGAGGAGATGCATCAAAACCAGTGAAAATAAAACATTCTGATGCTGTAGTGATGTGAAGATAAAGCTTCAGATAGAATAGTTTAATTATAGTAATTGACCTTGAGTCGTCGTTTTGTTATACTCTACATTTGGCAAACCTGTACTCCATTACTCAGCTGACAAGGTTTCTGGTCTCTCCTCAGGTGACCAAATCAAACACCAACCCTGACGACCTCGGAGGACTGGCCAATCAGCTGACCAACGAGTTTGGAAATCTGGCCAACGAGGCCAAATATGCAGCCGTGACGGCAGAGAACGATGAAGTAAATAACGCCGGCCGGTTCCAGCGATCAGCCTCATGTCTCCCAGAGGCCGCTGTGATCTTTTTTTCCTGTTTTCCTCAACCTGTTGATCGGATGTGTTCTGTTCCCTCCAGATCGGCTCTCACATAAAGAAGCAGGTGGGCGAACTGGGATTCACCTGCACCGGTCTGGTGACCAAAGCTGGAGCACTGCAGTGCAGCCCCAACGACTCCTTCACCAAGAAAGAGCTGATTGAAAGCGCCCGCAAAGTCTCAGAGAAGGTAGGACCGTACCACTCACTTCACTGTCCTGCGGTCTTCTGAAGGGTTACTCCTGTATTGTGGTTGATGTAAGAGTTATGCAACAAAGATCCTGACATTGACTTGAACTGTCCTTTTAGAAATTAAACTAATGAAAATGGCTAATTCATGTTGTGTTTATAGTTGTTTACTTTAAGGGGACAGTTTATAATCACCTTAACAAGCAAACAACTGTCCGTTTTTGTCTCGTTATGCCACTTTGTACCTCAAGAGGCAATAGAGTCAAGCCAGTTTTCTTCATATCGCGCCAAATCAAAACAAAAGACTCACTTTTAGTGTGACGGAGCTTTGGCTCTGCTCTGATCTCTCTCAGAAGTCTTCATCTAGTTGATTGTGAGTCACTTTTGCAGCTGCTTCTAAACTTCTAAACTCTTAGAAACTGAGTTACGGTATAGAATGAACAATCACATTCCGGAACTCATCAGCTAACGGTCGCTAAGGGAGACCCGATTCCCCTCTTCTTCTTTTTTTCGTGCATTTGCGATGCAGGATTGAATGACAGTCATAATTACACAATACTGAAGAAATGTTTTAGTTCCTATTTCAGTGCATGTGCTTCCTGGATAGAAGAAGAACCACAAGTGGCACGGGGGCATGGTTACTGGTGACGGAGAGCCTGAATTCATGCGCTATTATTACCATGCCCATATGACACACAACAGACTTAGCTCCGATCATGGCCTCCCGTCTTTCGTATCACGTGCAGAAATGAAGGCGCTGGCGGTGTGAGAGTAAAGAGAAATGAAGCCCTTGACTGTCTGTAGTCCCTTAGTGTGATTTAGGTGGTGACAAATTCTTCCCTTAATAAAAACACCAATTTTTTTTTTTCACCTTACTAGAGGTATACCATAAATCCATATCAGATTCATTACAGACTGGTCTCCTTGTAGGTCTCGCATGTACTGGCGTCCCTCCAGGCTGGTAACCGCGGCACCCAGGCCTGCATCACCGCAGCCAGCGCTGTGTCTGGAATCATCGCAGACCTCGACACGACCATCATGTTCGCCACTGCTGGAACTCTGAACAGAGAGAACGCAGAGACCTTCGCTGACCACAGGTACTCCTCACTATCGAGGCTCCCTGTTTTCAGTCGTGGCGATGATTATTGATCCGTGCAGGAACATTAGATAATTGCGTAGAGAAAGTAGCGTATAGTCAGAGTAGTCAATTTAAGTTTACGAAATAAATTACATGGTTCTTGTACACTGATCACGCTGAACTTTGAAAGAGCAATATCTCTCAAAGGAAGTCGGTCAGTTCCACCTCATCACAGTACCCAGAAAGAGGCTGAGAGTGTCTGAGATTGTATCACCGAAGGAACATCATATTTAAGCATTAGCGTTGCATACGGTGTTGAACTAGCATCAGTTGTCGGCGCGAGAAAACAGCAAGGCCAAGCATCATGTAGGATCAGCTGTGGATTAACTGCAAGGAGGGAGACCATATGCCTTGAAAGTATGTAGTGCATTCGAGAAGACTGCCAGTTAGAATATTCTGTTAGCAGATTAAGCGAGCGGTTAATGGACGCATAACTTATGTCTTATTCCAGTTGAGTAACATAATCGTCTTTGCTATTGTTGGGAGTTTTTAAAATAGTTGATTTGAGGCTCTGGGTAATGTTGAAATGTGAGGAGATAACCCAGGGGAGAACTGGCGGAGCAGCTGAGCAGAAATGGAGAACATGACAGTACCCTTTGAGTGGAATTGGCGCACTTGTACGCGATTATAAACTCACTTATGGTACTTTAAGAATCAGCATTACCCAAGGCACCCAAGACTCCTGTGTTGCCAGACAAGCTTATCTCCAGCAACCACCAGCACTTGACGGGTTAATAGCGAGGAACCTGAGCTCGGCGCTGAATGAGCCGTACTCAGTTCAGAGAAAAAAAACAACAAGTTTACCTTCTGGGTCTAAATAGTGGGATCAGTGCAGAGGTGCTTCAAAACCTGCATTCTTTCTAACGGCCAGCAAAGGGCGACGTCTTTGGTTGCAAAAAAGAGGCGTGATTGTTGAGAAGTCAACGAGAAGTCAACTGGTCTCTTGATTTATGACTTCAGTTAAACATTGTCCTCATGAATTTATGGTCTCCCTCATTAGTTTCAAGTCTTTTTACTACAAAATGATGTTCATGAACTGAATTTGTGGTGATTGTTGCTGACCCTGTGACCCCCCCTTTGTGCAGAGAATGCATCCTGAAGACAGCCAAAGCTCTGGTGGAGGACACCAAGCTGCTGGTGTCTGGCGCTGGAGCCAGTCAGGAGAAACTGGCCCAGGCCGCCCAGTCCTCAGTGTGCACCATCACCAAACTGGCTGATGTGGTCAAACTGGGCGCTGCCAGCCTTGGTTCTGAAGACCCAGAGACCCAGGTACAGACACGTCTAGCTACATGTTGCATATTTGTCAGCGACTATATGTCTGCTTTCACAGCTACCTGCTGGCTGTCAGTTAAGGCTGCTCCATGGACAACACTGGTTCAAATTCAGATCTAGAATGATCTGAATAACAAGTTAATGCATTTACAAAGAAAAACAATACGAAGGAATAAGGAAATATATAAGGTGAAATGTGGGATTTTGTCTTCATTGGTCTTAAACTTTGAGGGACATCCTTTTTCAATCATCTCAAGGAAACATCAATACACGTCCAGTGTGCACTTTCTGTCAGCCTCCTCTTATGTGACAAACTGCCTGTGCTCTGCACTCCACAGGTGGTCCTGATCAATGCAGTGAAAGATGTGGCCAAAGCCCTGGGCAATCTCATCAGCACCACCAAGGCGGCTGCAGGCAAACCTCATGACGACCCCAGCATGCTGCAGCTCAAGAACTCCGCTAAGGTAACTCGGCAAAAATGTTTTGATTCATTTGTGAAGGTCGAGAGAGTGGACGGCTGCTCTTCACCGGCAAACGTGAGTGAAGAACAGTGAAACGAAAAGAGATCGAGTTCTGACCTCTTTGAATGTTGAGGTTTAATGGTCGTAGATGTAAATATGTGTGTCGCGCTCAGATTACAGGAGGTTTTGGTAGCATTTTTTTTTTTTTTTTGCCATCAGTCGATGTGATGTGACCTTTCTGCTGTAGGTGATGGTGACCAACGTAACATCGCTCCTGAAGACGGTGAAGGCTGTGGAGGATGAAGCCACCAAGGGGACCAGAGCTTTGGAGGCCACTATTGAACACATCAGACAGGAGCTGGCTGTGAGTTGTAGTGACGTTCTTTTAATCCAAAAGCATCTTTGCCGGTATTTGGAATAGCTGTCTTCTCACTGCTCTTAACCGTTGGAAGAAGCTGGAGCGTAGCACCGTGTTAAAGTAGTCCATGTCCTCAGCAACGAGCATGTCTGTCAACTATCGCACTAAGAACCCCTTATTTGTACCACACAGGTGTTCAGCAGTTCGGACCCGCCAGCAAAGACGACCACACCTGAGGAGTTCATTCGCATGACCAAAGGAATCACCATGGCAACAGCAAAGGCAGTGGCTGCTGGGAACTCTTGCCGCCAGGAGGATATCATTGCCACGGCCAACCTCAGCAGAAGGGCCATCGCTGACATGCTGCACTCCTGCAAGGTAGATTCCTGCCCGGCGATGAACGTTGTCAAGCTTACATGAGGGACTCGTTCAGTTTTATATTGTTTTATATTGTTCCTATTGCCAATATAAAATAAATGAATAAAGGACTAATAAAGAAATATCTTAATTGAGACAGTCCTCCTTAAAAAAATGGTCCCAATGATCTGAATTTTAGGTCTTAAAATATCTTTAAAAAGCCTCCAATGTGATTTCAACAGCTCTTAAAATTGGTTTGGATGCTAAGCAACAAAACAACAACATCTCGAAGAGTTAGATCAGAATTGTTCTCGTGAACTTTATGTTGAGTAATACGGGCTAACCAGAGACCTGGCTCGAGATGATTCAGTGTTTCAAGTGGAAATCTGTTGAAAATAACCAATTTGAATATTCAACTGGGAACTGAAACCAGCTGAAACCATGTTGAATGCCAGCAAGTGAAAACATAACATTTGAAGTCCCCCCCCCCCCCTCCCCCGTAGTTTTGATATATATTTAATCTGTTTCTGAATATATCACCTCATCATATCTCGAGCTTCATGAGCTGATCTGCGCCAGTCCTTGACATGATTCACACATGCTGGCTGATGTTTAAACGCCCTCCTGGTTCTACCCTCAGTGTGATGTTCTCATGTCCGTTTGTGTGCGTTTGCCCCTCCAGCAAGCGGCCTACCACCCAGAGGTCAGCAGGGAGGTCCAGACGAGAGCCCTGCGCTATGGCAACGAATGTGCGTCTGGATATCTGGGACTGCTGGAGCACGTGCTGGTGGTAAGACTGCAGCACACACACACACACACACACATGCGCTCGGATGTTTGTCGTGCTCCTTATTGCGTTTAACTGGATGAGATTTCTGCAGCCACGTGACAACGCTTAACAGTGTGGACACGTCTTTTGTGACTAACTGACTCTTTATCGGGTTGATTTGAACAGACATGCAGGAATATTTGTCTGGGGGGAAACCTTTAGATCCTCGGTCTGGAGTGAAGCTGAATGGAAATCTGAATTGGAAAGGCTGTGAAATGTTGGCTGTGCAGCACCTGAACGCTATCGCAGCCGCTAAGGACGCACCATGAACGAATGCGAGACGTTCGTCAACATGCGACTTTGCCGATGCAAGCTTCAGTTTAGAGCTGCACCACAGTGCATCTGCGCACGCTTCTCAGAGGACCTCAGTTGAGCGGGCAGCTCTCGGCTGGGTGTGGTCTGAGTGATCCACTGCAGTGGATCTCAGTGCACCATGCGTGCGTTCACAGCTGCACCTGGCCACTTGTGATTGGCTACCCATAGATGCACGTTTATGACACCTGAATGGGACAGATAATACCTTGGAGTCCTGGAGTCAACCTGGAAAGCTATTGGCTAAAATTTTGAGGAAAAAGAACCCACTGAGGTTTATTTTCTTCAAAACATTTTAAAATGTGCCGTTTCTAACTAACGTTTCTTTATGGCACCAGAGTAACAGAGCACCGCTCGGCTTGCAGTGACATGCGCTGACAGCATGATGGCTGCATGGCTTCACACCTCTCCTCCATACAATCTATATGTATATCTCGTATATCTGCTGCACTCTGTTTGATGACCCTCTTTTCTTTCTTTCCCCCCAAAACTCTGCCTATGTTCCTTTTTAAAAATTTGTGGCTCACTGATGTCGGTGCAAGCCGGTGAGTACGCCCACGTGACCGACCCGCACTAGAGTGGAGTTGCATTGGTTGAATGCTTCAGTGGTTTAAACAACAACAGGCCCGCTGAATACGGTCAGCAGCACGTCGGCTGATCTGAGAGCGGCTCCTCTTGTGAACAGGAAGTGTTTAAGAGAAGCTGCTGTTAACTGCTGTAACAACATATTAATAACATTTGTCAATAGAAATATCAGCTGGTACCAGTTTCAAAGTTGAGAGTTACAAATCCGAGCTCCTCAAACCTGGTGTGAACACTCATCAACCCTCGGTTCCTCTAAGCAGCTGAGTAAGAGAATGGAAATGAAATTTATCGACGCCACAATGCAAGAGGACTTTTAGGAGACAGCAGAGAGTCGTCAGCTTCCTCGGAGTGAAATATGATTCAGAAATGTCAGCTAATAGTAATGCTGGAGGTCAAGCTGAGAACCTTCTGAGAGACAACTGCTCCGAGGATCGATAGAAAGGTAAATCGTATGCGCTTCATGTATGTTGATGAGACTCTGGAGTGGCGGTGCTCTGTTCTACTGTGCAAACCAAGCTTCCCGAATACGACCTTCAAGAAGAGTCAACAGAACAAAACCTCTCCTCCATCCTCACCACTCAATTCAGCATCGGAAGTTTGAGCATCTAAACCTGGCTGACGCGTTTAGAACACCAGACTGAAGAAGTTAAAATAGAACTTTTTAGTCTCAAATGATCAAAGGTGTGTTTGGAGAGGGAAGAAAAGGCTGGAGAACTTTAGAGAAGAACATCTCTCCAGCTTTTAACATCGTGGTGGATCCATCATGCTTTGGGTTCGTGTTGCAGCCAGTGGAACGGGGAGCGTTGCACGATGGAAGGAGAATGGATTCCACGAAACAAATCTGACCTCAGGTGCTGGTTCTTCCTGCCGGTTGGTGAACCAGAACAACCAGCCTGCTTGCCCATGTTCAGTCTCTCCGGTTCTTCACCTTTGACGGAAACACAGTATGACCGCTGACCCTGCCGACCGTGTTGCCGGGTAACAGTGTTTTATGTTGAGGCTTTTGCCATCAAAAGACCGCGCATCACACTGAGCCATCTAACTGTCGAGCCTTGCACAGGTGAATTAACTAGAATGCTACGTGAAGGTGTTTGGGTGGCTCGGATGATTGCGCGTTTCCAGGAGGTGTTTCCAGGCCGCCTTTATTTGGATGCTGTATATATTGAGGGTCTGTGTACTTGTGCTGGCCTGCGGTGTTGGTTTGGATTATCGCATGCGTTCCTGTGCAGTTACGTCCTCGCCTCCGTCTCTCCTCATGACAACACATCCGAATGAACTTGAGCTGGATGCGGCCTGAGCCTGCTAAAGCCCCGCACCTGTCGCACGCCGCTCAGTACGAGCTCAATACTTGCATGACCACCCCGGACGGCGGGAGGACGCCGGCGGCAACTGGGATACACGTGCCGGGGACAAAATCAAGCTAGTGGCTATTATTTTTGTTGAAGTGTGACATGGGCCCGTCGTGGGGTTCTGTTCCTAAATGGTCACCGTCTCATTGGATCTGAGAGCAGCTGGAGGCGTTGAAACCTTTTGGAAGTAAACTCAAAACATTTTTTTAGTTAAACTCATTAGGATTCTCATCAACAAATGATTAAATATTCATTTTAGGGTTTATGTCCTTCGTGACTTAATCTTTTTCAGCGTTTTAGTCCTCTGTAAAGCAGGTTGAAGATTACTCTAGTAATCTATTTAAAGTGGGTTATTGAGGTAAAGTTTTGTTGGTTGACTGGTTGGTTAGCTGGTTGATCAGTTGATTGGCCGATTGATTTCTTCCTCTACTGTGATTTGACGTGAGGGTCTGTTAACGGTCACATCGGGGTTGAAGCTGGAGAAACCTGACTGTTGAGCGTAAATCTGCCATCGGATGAATGCACCAGAATCGCTCGAATCTCCAAAATGAGCATGGATGGACGAGGCCATTGTGTCACAAGTGCATGGTAGAGGATGTTCATGTATCACCACCATATCCACAGGTTCTCTCCCACAACAGAAACTGTCATCTTCCATCACTCTGAATTCTCGTGACGAAAATACAACTGACAGAACACCACAAAACACCGCAATTGAATTAGCAGGAGGTGGCACAATGTGCACCGTAAACACCATGGGCCACCACGAGAACCTCGAAGAAGAAGAGCAAGCACCCAAGAAGAGGAATCCTGTGCATTCTCTTCAGTTGCGGAGAGTTGTGCCTGTGTCATGGAGTGGATGTGTGAAGAGATACGCTAATACCTCCGTCCTTTCACTGTTGTTTGGTCGCCATTTACTTTCCTCTGATACTTCTTGCTCTTGACTTGCGTTGGCACCTGGGGAACTAAGTGTGTGTAACTGCCACCTACTGGCCGGCGTCCATGTTTGCATTGTGCATGTGCCCTACGAGGTCGATGCAAATGAACATGGACCCGGGGAAATGTCGTGTGAATGAAGTTCTGTGCACGTCTGCGGATGCTGCAGCTCCCCACATTTTGACATGGAACTCAGAAGGTATACAGGGACCTTCAGTAAGGAGTTTTCGAGCGTGTCTAACCACTGTAGTATGTATGTTAACAATCTTTTTATTTCACCAATATATTTGTTCAGGTTGAGATGAGATTGATGCAATTCAACAATTCAAGCACCAGTAAAACGTAAGAGGTAATGTCTAATTTATAAAATGAAAATGTGAGACTTTTGTTCTTCTTCAATAGATCATCCAGAAGCCCTCTCATGATATGAAGCAGCAGCTGGCCAGCTACTCCAAGCGGGTGGCAGGTTCAGTCACTGAGCTCATCCAAGCCGCAGAGGCCATGAAAGGTACAGAAACATCCCGCACCTCCTCAAGAGTCCACCTCGCGTCTTCATTTATATTTAAAACGACTGAGACCGAGCTTGCGATATGAAACAGATATTTGTATTGCATTTAGTGATGATATCGTCGCTTCAGAACCATAAATCCCTGGAAGCTCTGTTCCTGGTCTGCCATGTTTGTGTTCCTGCTGTTCCTTAAGAGTTTCTTCTCCACCAGTCATACGAAGCTCATACCAAACATGGATGCGTGCTGTGGTCCATGACACAGTCGTCCTTGTCGATCAATCAGCAGCCCAGATAATGATGGAAGAGAGTTGATCTAACAAATAATATTTTGACTTCACCAAAAACTTGTAGAACTAGAAACACCTATCGAACTTATAGGTTCCATGGTGTGAATATATTTCCAAACTGCACAACCTAGACTGTTACTTACAAAGGTTTTAGGCAACAAAAAGCCTGTTCATTATTGTTTTGTGTGTTACTTCAAAAAAAGATGTGTAAGATTCAGTTTGCTTTGCTTTTTTTTTTTTCCTTGATGGCCCCATAACTTGTTTATAGATTCAAGTAACATCACAGCAGCACAATTATGCTGGTCAAAAAAGCTCAGGACTCAGGGGGACAATAAGGGTTCACACAGTCAATTCCAGGGGCCCCCTGGATAGCTGCAGAGCTAACGCTAGAGCTCATCAGACAGGTGCTACTGGTAGAGGGTTTCATAATGCAAATTAGACTTATTTGCATTACAAGAATTACAAGAGGAGCACATGGAGACTCCAGACTTCTGCTGATGACAATAGCCCACTCTCAGACTTATCATGAGCTGCTTAAAGTCCTACACTGTAGCAAATAATATCGCCGTAATATGGCAGAATTTTTTTTTCAAAAGGGTCATTCTGATATTTCCTGAGAAATTCAAGAAAATGTGGAAAAAAAACCCCCCACCAACAAACAAAATCTTCCATCTGTCAGTTTTAAAACAAAAGAACTTTCTAAATTGGCCCCAAAATTAAATGGGTTCCTTCCTTGGCTCATCCTGCTCCTCCAGCCAGTTAATTATAAATGAACTGGGTAGTTTTTTTTTGTTTTTTTTAAATCATCTTGCAAACATACAAAAAGAGGCCCAGAAAACAACCTGCTTGTCAGGGGTAACAAGAAATATAATAATGATATTTATAGCAATAATAATTAAGCCCCGGCTTCACCATTTTATTCTGACTTGTGCCTCTCGTTGAGTCACATGAAGCGCACAGCTAAGCACTCTGCCTCTCAGACGGGCCTCATGTCTTAAATAACCCTGTGATGATATTTAGCAAATACCCCTCAGACCTCTACAGTTTCACACGGCCCTGATCTGGGATCCCCTCGTAAAAGTCGGACAGGAAAACTTTACGCTGTGGATGAAAGTTTGTCTGCTGCGGTTTGAGACGTTGGCCCGACTTCGTTTCACGGATGACGCGATGTCTCTAGAGTGACTCTGGAGACATCAGCCTGTTTACTGTCGTTGTGGGGACTCGCCTCCTTTTTAGGGGGCAGAAGCAAGTCGTCATAACATAAATCATTACATTTTAGGGTTAAGACCTGCTGTAGGCTTCAAGGCAATAGTTAATGATAGAGTGATAAATTGGCATGCGGTGCTTATATCCGAGTGTGGGTGTGTATTTGTGTACATGCTTGGCCAATTTGAGCTTTAAGCCATTCAAGTGAGGACGTTTTTGACCGAGCGTAGCCGGCCCTCGCTTTGTGAGACACCTTCAAAGCCCAGTTTTGAGGGTTAAGACTTAGTTTTAGTTGAACAGATGGAACTGGGTTGAGTTATGCACTTAGTTGAGATGATTATGGCCTGAGGAATGCATTATGTCAACAAATGTGCTCACTAAGTTTGCGATACAAACGTTTGTGTGTGTTGTGTGTGTGTTGCAGGCACAGAGTGGGTGGATCCCGAGGATCCCACTGTCATCGCGGAGAACGAGCTGCTGGGAGCAGCAGCAGCTATTGAAGCAGCTGCCAAGAAATTGGAGCAGCTGAGACCCAGGACCAAACCCAAGGTTAGAGGGTTTTACCGAGCAGCAGTGGTCACGGCAACTCTGTTGACCTCTCACAGGGTCACATTCGGGGTGTGTGTTTGTGTGTGTGGCTCTCGGCCTCTCACACATCCCCGGTGACGTCTGTGACCTTTTGAATACGGTTGTGCTTGACCCCGGCGTTTCCGGTGCTCTCACCTCGCTCTGTGTTTTTAACAGCGGGGCCATTTTGTGTGAATAAACCCTTCGCAGTTCACCGCAGTCCTGTTAACGGTGTGTTTATTGCCCGTTGTTCTCCCTCTTTTGCGAACAGGAGGCAGATGAGAGCTTGAACTTTGAGGAGCAGATTCTGGAGGCAGCCAAGTCCATCGCGGCCGCCACCAGCGCTCTGGTCAAAGCCGCCTCAGCAGCCCAGAGGGAGCTGGTGGCTCAGGGGAAAGTAAGTCTGTCGAAATGGTCAAATACTCACTATACCTCCATGTATCCACAGAAGCACTTGTTCCATTACATCAGCCCTGATTGGCTGTCAGTTGAGACGTCTGTACCACTGGCCCACTACCTTTATACACGGCTTCAGAAGCCAAGCATGTGTCTCTCTATCTCCGGCTAGCTAGCTGAGTGTCGTTAGACTGAAGCTGAAAGCTCAATCGCTGGGCAATATCATCGGCGATATTTTTCGGCGTTGGAATTTAAGCTAGCGCAGATTGGTTTGGCCACACCAGGCAAGCTAACTTGAACAAGAGCCTCGGGGTCACGTGTGCTAGCTGCCCGTTTCGTTCAAAGTCTCGAAATTTTGGAAAATCCGTAATTGTACCAAGGTTTGAATGCACTTCTTGGAAAACACTCGATCTGGTGTTTCATCAGCTACAACACACGCACCCCAAAAACAATTTATTATTAGAAATGTCCCCTGGTGTGGCAGTGAGTGATCGATGAGTAATCATGATCAAAACACACAATCAAAGTCCACCCTTACTTTAATTTGCCCATCCAGGTCATTCTTATTCCCTAAACTCAACAACCTGCGCACTCTTAATGTTCTGTGTCCATGAGTGCTCCACAGAGGTATGATGGTAACACAGGTGTGTCTTTGTGTTTGCAGGTGGGAGCCATACCTGCCAACGCAGTGGATGATGGACAGTGGTCACAGGGGCTGATTTCAGCCGTAAGTCCCTTTGCCTCAGCGTTTGTTTAAGAATTAGAGAAGTTATTAGTGAAACATCTCACCGTCGAGGCCTTTTGACTCCTCAGGCTCGAATGGTTGCCGCGGCGACAAACAACCTATGTGAAGCAGCCAACTCTGCAGTCCAGGGGCATGCCAGCGAGGAGAAGCTCATCTCGTCAGCCAAGCAGGTGGCGGCCTCCACCGCTCAGCTGCTGGTGGCCTGCAAGGTCAAGGCTGACCAGGACTCCCAAACCATGAAGAGGCTCCAGGTCAGAACTGCGTGCTCATGTCTTGTCAAACACTCAGCGCGCGTCTTATTTACCTCTCCGGAGGCCAGAGCTGCAAATACATCAACTGGAAAAAAAAACCCAGTAGACAGAAGGTTGCATTGAGTGGTGTCAAACGCCACTTTCACTTTGACTCCTGCGGTGAGGTTCAAGTGCTTGGACCAAGGAAAGTCATTCATTTGACATTCCAGCCGGAGGAAACTGACAGGTAACTCATTCATTGGACGTGTTCGGGACATCAGCATGCGCGATAAGAGCGAGCTACAGGGAGCATCAGGTTCATGTGACAGTTATTCTTGTTCCCGACCTCAAGTGGTCTCACATAAATCATCAATTCAGAGGGATTAGAAGATTGATGCATCACACAGTCACTTTGGTCTCCACCATTTTCATGGTGTCGATTGACACGGTGCAGTTTAACGAACCACGTTTGACGTTTCATCTGATCCAGCGGGCCCCAAATTTGAGTCCTCACAATGAATATTTAACCTTTTTTATTTAGCGTGGGAGTTGGTTTTTGCCACTTTGCCTCAAAAATGTTTCCCAAATTGTCTCCCGAGTGATGCTGCTCGTGTTTTAATCACAAAGTTGGATAGAATAGCGTCGTAGATGGGAGCCGGACGCCACAGCGTGACCCTGCTCAGACCGCACGATAAATTTCATCTGACAGGAATTTGACCCCACCCTAAAGTGGACAGAATCTGGGTGGACAACGTCACATCGCGTCTCTCCGGGTTAAACTTTCCTTCTGAGACAATGACCAGCCGCCATTGTGTTTACGCTACAGCAGATGCTGTATAGTAGCTGTCGCTCCCACTGACCTTGACCCCCCTCCCGTTCCCCCCTCAGTCCTGAAACTGGACTGAATCATTCAGCACAGCCGTCAGCGTCGGCTGCTCCGCTGCCCTGAATCGGCTGTAAACCTCCAATTTACAGAAAAATCCTAACAATTGGCTGGGGCGCGCCGGAAGACCCCGCAGCTAAAGATAGAAGCGAAAGGGTCTGCATCTGTCACAGCGGCGAAAAGCCCGTTTTAACTTGAACCGCCCTCCCGTGACCGGCGAGCCACGGACATGTGACACCGGGAGACGCATAGTTGGATTTGTTACGGCGACGATTTGAACCTGCTGAGCGAACAATGACATTAGTCATCCGGGAGGCTTGTAGGCGAGCGCGCCCATCGTCTGCTAATAGAACGCAGTCTGAGGTGAGCTGCTTGATCTGAACAGCTGCTACATCAGGATTAGAGGGCTCTATATTTAGCACAGGTAAGAGTGCCCCTCATGTACTGCTGCCTTGCTGGCTCTTTTAAACGGCTGCTCCCCAGAGCTTTCAACTTCCATTAAGTGGAGGGGGGGGGGGCAGATCCAATGGTCAAGTGGGAAGAAACGGATATCGTGGCTTTATTTATGTGCTGTTGCTCCTTTTCGTGTAAAAGTGCAACACAACAATAGTATAGCAGTGCAGTAAAATATGCATTAAAGTAAGTCCCTAGATCTAAAAGCACCAGTTCCTCCATTTCCCATGATGCAGTCAGTCGTCTTTTGGTTAGCCCCTTATCTTTCAAGGTCCGCTCTGTTTGCGCCACAGACCTGCGCTTATTGATGTGAAGCTGTCAGTCCCGATGACATCACTGTGACATCATCGGGGTCGCTCTCTCCCAGACGCGTCAAAGCCGCACCACCGAAGGGTGCCGCAGAGCTTCGGCGCGTAAAAATCGATGAACTGCTGGAAAGAATGCCGCCCCGGCTGCCGCGACCTTCATGTGCCGACTGATGAAGTCAGTCCCAAGACGCAGCAGAAACTACAAGTGTCTGCTGTCACACCAGCCGCCCAAAAATACTACCTTTAAGGCCACGCTAGCCGGGAGCGCATCAGGCCGTCTCATATTCTCCGATCCAATCAGCAGTGGCTTATCTCCTGCTCTTCTGAGCCTGCAGCTGCCACCTCAGTAATTCCCCCACATGTATGTGTACAGGAGCTCTGGAAACAATCCGCCAGTCCCACCATGGCACCCAGAACTGGAAACATTAGCCCCGATCTATGATTACACTGGCAGCCTTTGCTCCCTTGACGGTGCTGCTTTTTAAAGCGGTAATTATTCAGAGTGCTGAGTAAAGTCCGTCTCCGGTGGATGTGTGAATGTGTGGTTCTGAAGGCAGCAGGTGCCTCACCCTCAGAACCGCTAGCAGAGACGTCACGAGCAGGATCCGCTCGACCAATGGAACTGCCTCTCTAGCCGGATGGAGGACGGATGTGGGCGTGGCTCGTAAATTAGCTGCGTTAAATCCGGCCAATATATTTTCTTATCCAATATTTCGTAGTAATACAATAATTGTACCCTTAAACCATCGAAGTGTTTCAATAATGGCAGAATTAATCAGTCAATATACATATTTTTGTATGGAAGACCTAAACACATCTAAAAGCTGCAGGTTAATTTTGCTGGTTCGCTTATGTAGATTTGAGAAACTATTACAAACATATAGAGGAGTTTCCTTGATTGGTCGTTGGGAACAATCAGCGCTCAGTAACTTGCAGTAAATGAAACAATAACACTGCAAAATCGGAGTTTAATGTTTCTGACATTTTAATCTTATGTTTGTCTACATTTAACAATTATGAGGAACTTCATGTCGTAAAAATATGTTTCCTTTAGTTGTGCTTCCCCAAGCAAGGTGTTCAAATTTAAGTTCAATCCCCAATTTGAACGTCATTTAAAAAAAAAAAAAAAAAACATAATTCGTCAGCCAATAAAGCATAAGCAGTAAACCATAGCCACTGCAGAAAGTGGCTTTCATTAACAAAGTGCATCTTGTCACGTAGTCAGAAGTATTCATCATTCATATAAATGTCACACCCAAGAAGTCCTCCTGATGACTAACAGGCCGCTTAAGTATGACATCATAGCTGCCATTTAATGTGTCTATTAATGTGGCAAATGGCTGATCCGTCACTGGTGGCTTGTTTCGGTGCTGTTAGCTTTATTTGAGTGCACCTACCTGTGTATCCTGTACAACAGTATAGACACAGACAACCAACCCACCAAAAGACCCCCATCGCCCCCTGGTGGTTGGCCGCCAGTCCAAGTCATGAACCTTGAACCTTACATTTTTGGAGATGGGGACTTGGGGAAAAAAAATCGTCATTTACAGATATTCCGACAGATGGTTTAAATTGATTATTTGATGTTGTAGAAGAGGTCACGTCATCGTTGAGTGAAACGAGTCGCACAGGCAGTTGCCTGTTTCTGTTCGCGGAGTCGACAAAAAGTCATCAAGCGCTGACTTTTTAAAACTATAATTGGCTGTTTCAAACAGTAAAAATGCTGTTGAGGCCCTCGACTGTACTCCGAGTCATGCTGTCCTTCGCGTGGGAATGTTTCTATGCAATTCCCCGATCCATCCGAACAACTTTCCAGATAAACGGGGAATTAAAAGAATTGCTCCTCGCTCACCTGCGCTTTACCCTCCGCTATGACATCATTATATTTGATTGTAAAATGTGGACCCTCAAATATCCCAACATGGTAAGCAGAGCCGTGCACGCTTACTTTCTGCTGCCAGTCCCACTCGGAGCCATGACCAAAGGAAAGACTGGTCACAAGTCCTAAATATCGAGTTTGAGTCATCGGTCGGTGTCCGCGCAGCAAGCTCCACCCCCTCATGAATGATGGGAACGCGGCTGAAAGGTCCCTGATGTGGACCAGCCTTGGATGATTGTGCTCAAGCGCCTGTTAAACTAAAACAGGGTGTTAATTTGTTCCTAAGAGAGCCTCGGGATGGTTCGACGAAAAAAACCATCAGCGCTCCGTCGGTTCCTCTGAGATGTCCCGGTTCAGCGTGTCCTCGGCGTCCCGCTGTTGGCGGGAGGCTCGCGGCGTTAACGTTGTTCATCAGAGGGGGAATAGTGGGGGGGGACTAACGGCGGCATTCCAGCCAAAGATAAACCAGCGGAGGACTCACGGATGCGCCTGCGGCCGTGGCGTCTGATGTCAGCCCACAGAGCCGCAAAAGGAGAAGAGTCCCGTTTGCTGGAGCCGAGCCGCCCAATGAGACGAGCGCTGGGCTGCGAGTGTAACGCAGACGGCTGCTCTTCATTGCCTTTTACAGAAATTCCCAGCCAGTGAGCGGCAGGGGAAGAACGAAAAAGGGGGGGGGGAAACAAAACAAAAAAACCTGTCATGACTTTCTCTCTGAGCTGGTGAAGCTCTCTTTCCCTTTCCAGGAGTTGCCGCTCGCTTGATGTGTTTCCACATTCCCTCTGAGCCTGGATCCTTCTCCACACTCACAGACATCAGTCCACCCCACCGCTGACACTTTTAACAGAAAGATCTCACACTTTTTTTTTCCAACGCAAACTCAACAAGTGCCAATAAAAGCTTACAAGTGGACCTTGAATTGAGTTTTAGTTTTTGCGCCAAAAAAACGCCAGAGGGCAGACAGTTGCAAAACAGTAGTTGAATGTTTTTAGGCATCTTTTGTGACATTTTTTGTGTGACATCTGGCAAAAAAAAAACATTTTTGCCAGATGTCACACGAAAACATGTCCTTAATTTGGCCGAGCTAATTGACTTCTGCAAGTAATAAATCTATAACAATGAAGATTTAGAGACTGTGAAATGCTATGAGATATTCCCTTCACTCAAAAACAGCAAATAAATAAAAACCCAAAAGCAAGCTAAAGTCATAAATGTTAAGAAAATGTTTCTGGAGGAGCAGAATTAATTGGCGAGTTGAAGGAAAATTACTAACTCAGATTATATTATGCATAATTTTTTGTTTTTGGGTCACTGTACTGCTTTCACCACACGCGATTTTATTTTTATTTTTTTTATTTATTCTTTTTTTTTTTCAATGTGTGTTCCTGCAGGCGGCCGGCAACGCGGTGAAGAGAGCGTCCGATAACCTGGTGAAAGCGGCACAGAAAGCGGCGTTCGACGCTCAGGACGACCAGGCCGTGGTGGTCAAGAGCAAGATGGTGGGAGGGATCGCTCAGGTGAGTCGAGCCGCCGCTAACCCCGCCGCTAACCCTCCGCCGCTAACCCCCCGCCGCTAACCCCCCGCTGTCATAACAGTGTTATTACTTTCACTGACACAACAGTGGTTTTATGTCTAGGCTGGTTTTATATCTGACGACTTGAACTCCCTTAACTATTGCTGGAACTTTTTTCCTCCACCTTCCCCGCTTCCAAAACAGCCGGTCCCTCTCATCCCGCTTTAGTGTGTAACTGCATGCGAAACATTACAATATTGTAACAGGCCTGTTTAGGCAAATCTGTTATCCGACTACGAAGGGTAATTATTAAAAATTTTTAAAGCGGCAACAGATATTTTTACGCTTTATCTTAACATTATGTAGTATATGTTTCTGTAGGAATGACATCATCTGCATAAAGTATGGTCGGCTTTGACCTTTCGTTTAAGTGAAAGCTGAATTTACCACATGCGCCTGAATGCAACACGAGCACAGCCGGGAAATGAAGCAGCCGCCCCGTCTAAAGACCAGATCTTGTTCATCGCTCTTTTAACGGAAAAAAATTCTCACATTTTGTCTTTATCTTCTTATTTACGGTTGCTAGCGTCACTGTTAGCATTGCCCCGCCTCCTTCACGGCCCCGCTGTAGCTGATGTTAGCTGGCAGATGAGGCTCTCAGGCTTTGAATTCCATCCCCAATCAAGCTGCTGGCCACTGGCCCCATCTTACTGAGATCGGTTGAGACGGGCGGCGGGCTCGGGACCCGCCCGGCGTCAGCGTTTGACGAAGGCGGTCGTATTCCAGATTAGGCTGTGCGACTGACGCGCTGCCTGTCGCGCTTGCAGATCATCGCCGCTCAGGAGGAGATGCTGCGGAAAGAGAGGGAGCTGGACGAGGCGAGGAAGAAGCTGGCCATGATCCGGCAGCAGCAGTACAAGTTCCTGCCCTCGGAGCTGCGGGAGGACGGTCAGGAACAGTGAGAGCGCGCGTGTGTGTGCGAGACAGACAAACACACACACACACACACACACACACACACACACACACACACACACACACACACACACACACACACACACACACGTGTCAGTAATGCTCAGGACCCTCCCTCCCCCAGCTACATGTAGAGACAGGAGGCCTCGTAACATCAGGATGGTTACTATGGATCTGAGTCTGTATTTAATTTGCGCTATAAAGCCAGTGATTATTAACTTTGATAATACAGAAATATATCAGCCTTCAGTCCTTATCGAGGTGCCTGTGCTTTTATTATGTATGATTATATACTTCCAGAATACAAGACTCTTTTTTTTTTTTTTTTTAGTTCTTTTGTATCTGTGTTGCATGTCTTTGTTGTGTACAATATTCCACTGTAGCAGTTCAGACGTTCCTGTCTCATCTCGGAGGGGTGAAGGCAACGCGAGTCACGCCGCATGAAAAGCAAGTGTGTGCGGACGCCACCAGGGGTGTGAAACACGTTTAGAGGCCCCCAGCGACTCGGTGTGTGTGTGTGTGTGTGCGTGTGTGTGTGCGTGTGTGTGTGAGTGTGTTCGTTGTGGTCGCGGGGACAACGATGACATTCAGTATGCTCTTACTGTTTGAATCTGAAATGAGGACAATGAAATAAAACGTTGCCGTTTCTAAGATGATAATTGCAATAATGAACTTTTGCGGAAGAACAAATCAAAGTATTTTTTTAAAGATTGAAAAGCTGAAATGTATTAAAACTGTCTTCCAGCCATTTGCTATTTTACTGTACGTTTGTTGTTTTCCTGTCTAAGAAGCGAACGTATTTAGTCCTGGATTAGATTAGTTTAGATTAGATTAGACGATCATGAAGCCATATATTTAACTTGGAGGTGGTATTGACTGTGTGTGCCGGCGGCGTGTTGTCTGCTTGTTCCCGTCTGAGGACGCCGCCCTTCACGTGACGTCTGGCCACGCCTCCTGTTTTGACGTTTGTTTTGTTTTTGTTTTTTGTTTTCCTCTTTGTCGATGTTTTTGCTCTCTGTTTCCAGCATATCAAATCATATAAAGTGCCTCTATAATGAATTTGTCAAGCATAATTAATTAAAACCAATCACGTTACCCTCTTAAGTGCACTTAATTCATCACCCTTTTAATTTATCAGGATAAACCCACCGCTGCAAACGGCGTTTTCCTCACAGCTGTAACAAAGACTGTAACGACGCAAAAGCCATCTTCTTCGGTTCACCTTTTGACTGTAAACGTGGTATAAATGTCACGCTGGTGTGGAGCAGTGCCACATGATGGTACACTGTCAGAGATTTCTATTCAATAAAGCCAGTTTTCATTGAAGCTGCTGACGCCTGTTTAATTCTCGCCGTGTTCACAGGAGGAATGTTGCTAAAAAAAAAAAAAAAAAAAGGAACCACACGTTTTTCTCTGAGCATAGAGCAGCATGGGAGGTAATAGTCTGGCGCAGCTGCTAACGCTAGCGTCACTCATCTTGAGGTGGCTGTGTGGTCTCCCGTCACAGGATTCGTCCTCCAGACCGCGGCGACGTGCACTTGTGGTCGTCTTGCCATCGCCTTCCATTAAAAAAAAAAAAAAAGGAACTTGGGTGTGTTCACGTACACTTTCATGTAACATTGTAACAGGTTTTCTCCAGTGTCGAGTCTTCTAATTTGATGCAAATCTCAACTTGAGCTCAAGAATGAACTGATGGGAATTTGGTGGTCAAAGGTCACTGTCG
>CAAKHG010016361.1:0-7500 GCA_901007715.1 Dactylopterus volitans | reverse complement strand
ATAATTAAGGTTGGAAACGGGATGACCTAGGATGTTATCACGGACCGCCATTAAAACAAGTTGATTTTGGATAATTGCCATCATTGGCATAATCTGAAATATTTCCACAATTGTAAAAGCCGTCTATTTCACTAATTTACAGTCTTTTACAGATTTGATTTTAAAAAACAATTCAATGTAGGCAACAACTAATCTTCTGTTGGTTTTTTTTTTTTTTAATTTCTTTTTTCATTTATTCATCCTTTATTTATACAGGGTTGTTCATAAGGACGTTGATCAAAAAAGGTGAAACTTGCCGAGACAATGCAGAAACATTTAACATTTAAAAGCATAAATGTCCTCAGCACTTAAATCTTGACGAGACCTGACTATTTTAAAGTATAAAATAGCAGCATTAAGGCGTGGCGATTGATTGATTCATTCATTCATTCATTCATTCATTCACGTCTTTTAGAAAAATACTGATGCAAAAAATGTAAAAGTTGTTGAAAAGTTTGATTGGGAGATTACATTTCCTTCAAATGCTCAACATGTTGATAGTTGAGTGTTTCCTATAGCTTAAAATTTGCAGAAGAAGTTGACCAGCAAATCATGGACCAAAAACTCACGGAAGAAGAAGAAGAAGAACAAGAAGTTAAAATGATACCAGAATTCTGATGATTAGTGATATGATATGGAGAATTAGCTTGGCCCGGAAAACCTTTCACATGCCGCCATGTCTCAGGAATATATCATACACTTGTTTCGCATTGGCTCACACTTCTGCAGTTATATTCAATAAACTGCAGCACAGAAATACAAAACATACGTAGACCCATGAACATTTTATCCAGATGAGAACACTATCAAGGTATTTCTTTAAAAGTATTCTTGAAGAATAAGCTGAATTCTTTATTGATGGTTAATGAGGATCGTTAGTCGATTGTCTGCACCATAACCTCCAGGCCACCAGGGAGCTCTAGGGGCAAAATTATCTAAAAAAAAAAAAAAAGTTTTTATGCATGTATCTAAAATAAATGAATAACCATCAATGTATTTTAATCAAATATTGATTATTAAGGAGCTGAAGATGGAAACGAGACGAAGGACATTAGTTAAAGATAATGAAACCTGGCTGTTGATGTATTTTCAGTTACATCCACCACCGAGGTCGCTTGTTTGTCTGTCAGCAGGATTTTGTGAAAAACCTGTCATCTGATTTTCATTACCTGGTGTATTAACAGAATGCGAATAAAGAGCGAAACTTTTAGCCTTAAAGGGCCCCGATGAAATATGACTGTTGAGTTTCCCCATTTGGACATTCCGCGATGTCACCGACACAAATCATTTTTCTCAAATGCAGTGGAATTCTTCCTCTGAAACAGAGACTGGAGTCTATTTTTAAGGACCTCTTCCTTGTTCCCTGAGAAATTCATGCAGATATTCAGAGTCAGCGCATGTTTTTATGCGCATGCCAAGTTTGTTCAGACTTTTAAGAGTCAATAGACGTTCAGTGCCCATCCACCTCTTTGCTGGATGGGCACTGAGTGGGTTCTGGCTCCCCTTCAGCCCTGATCCAGTCGGGTCCTGACCGCATGAAAAGATGGGCCAAATTCCCGTCAGATCAGCTGTTGTTTACCCAGCAGCGGGAGCGAGTTCTTGGTGTCTGATTAAACATGTCTGTCAGCTGGCGGATGGTGGGGTTGGGGTTGGGGTCTCTGGCACGTCAGAAATGACTGTCGTCTGTTGGACAGGGCGGAGTTGTACCGCTGTCCCGTTCCCCAGAAATCTGACAGTTCCAGTTCGGCTCACGCGGATACATATCGAATTAACGACAAACAATGACTTAAAACTCTTGAGTTCAGATTTAATCTCCTAATCTCCCTGCAAACCCGGCGGTCCGGTCGTCCTCTCTCAGATCCACAGTCTTTTCTGGTTTCCATGCAGAAGAAAACTGTCACGCTGGCGGCTTGGAGGATGTTACCATCTTTGTAACCGCCAGAAATCATTAACAGAAATAACCGTCGCGGCCGGCAGAGCTTTAACACAGACTGTGATCACTCGTGTTGGGCCACTCGTCTCCATGAGACGCACAAAACTGGGTACAGCCATCACGAGTGTTTGTCCGTGTGGGAAGCGCTAATGAAAACCTGAGCGATTCAAGACACTGCAAGTTATTAATAAAAACCCGCAGTGTCTTTAGTTTCTACTGAGCGAGCCAAGAGACGCCTGTTAATCTCCGGCTTATCACTTAAAGACTGTGACCTCCGCGGCCTCCGTCTGTCCGGAGGGAGACAGAGGAGACTCTGCTGAACGCAGCGATATCAGATATTTGGTTGTGGCGTCAGAGGTGTGGGAAGCGCCGCCAGTTGAAAAGCGTTTTCCTTTTCAGTTTCCAGCCTGAGAATCCTTTGATTTTCCTTGATGCGTTCGGAGGTTCCTTGGAGGTTCACCAGTGAAGCTAGAGAGTCTTATGTGCTAAGATAGTGTGAAGAAAGATGCATGTTCCTACATCCTGGTAAAAAAAAAAAAAAATTATGTGTGAAGAGTGAAATTAGTGGCCGTGAGGAGCAGTGAAACAAAGGAATTTATTGCTTCCTCTTTGCATCATATTCCACCCTTCCACCAAGTTACATGAAATGACATGACAGGTTTTTTTTGTAATATTTGTTGTTAAACTGCAGGTTCACAGCAAGTATGAATGCAGCAAAGGTCAAACAGCAGAGGAGACTTGCACTTAAGAACTAATAACTTTTTTTTTTATTGCCCAGCGTGGCTTATAACACATGGATAACAATATTTATGCCATAATAACAGTAAATGATACCAGAACCACAAGTCAGTTGTCAATGTAACTCATTCATTCAGAATTTACTTCAAGTGAGAAGTATATTGATCCTGTTTACAATAGTGTCAAGTAAAGAAAATGAGAGCATGATGCATTACACTAAAAAATAGTTCAAAGCCGTATGAATGGAGTCCTGTAGCAATGTAATGCTAAAGCTAATGCAGCCAAAAAGTACAATCATCTGATTTTAATAGTTTAAATTGCCCTGAGAATAGACATGATGCATTGATGCAGATGGTTCTCCGTGTTATTAGATGTTAGTAAAAATGAGCGTGCGTTTGTATTTTGTGTGTCGACTGCGAGGTTTTTTTTTTTCTGATGCATTTTTTTTAATCTATTTTCCAATAAAAAAAAGTGTTAGGCACACCGAGTCTGACGCGCTCATCGGTCATTTAAGAGCCCTTCAGAAAGGAACCGTTTTTCGATGTGTTCCAGGGTGGAGAGCCATCGTATCCATGGAGATGACCCAGGTTTGAGCTGCTGTCAGGCAGCACTATATTCTCTCTTCTCCAGCAAATAAACACTACCTTCCAGAGCATTAAACCTGCTGGTTTATGCGTATATTCAGTCAACCTCCATGTGTTTTTTCCTGCCAAATCTAGCCTCAGTGTCCAGCCTATTGTATTCAGATAAAGATCTACTGTATCCTCTATGGGTGAAGCGCAGTCTTGTAATTGACAGGATCAGGTACCGGCCTATGAATAGATGCCAGCTATTCAACTATGCATCTGTCCTCATGGCGTTTGCTCCCGGAGGATCCGGCCCCGCTGCCATCACAAAGCCGCTACAATCGCTCCTCTCTGCTGGGGAGCATTTAATGCCAGCGGGTCTATTTCTGTATTCCCTCTAAAGTCCCTCACCTTCTTTGAATTGTTGCTCCACACTGAGAGAGAGTCAAGGCTGCCGCTCTGGGAGTCGCCACAATGCCGGCCGGGCGGCAGGATCGGGATCCGCAGGCTATTTGCGACTGTCGCCCTTACATGGCTGCAGGCGGCGGACGCTGTCAGAAGTGATATAGCAAGAACATTTGTCCTGCGGACATTGTGATCGAGCCGCCTCGCTGTCATTAACAATTGGCTTTTTATAGTCCTTGATGCCGTTGTTGCAGATGGCAACATGGTGGAAGCGATCTTTGGAAATGAGCCACAGGATAACGAAAAAGCAGGCGCTCCACGTCGGGCCTCCTTGGGCGAAAGTTCCATGGCGACCTTGCATCAGTCGAGTGGTCAGAGAGAAAAGTCGACCTCTGCACCCCCCTCTCGACTTTGACAAGATGTTTTGGCCAATCACAGGTCCTTTTAGAGAGATTTTCAGAAAGACCCTATTGGCTACTAATGCAGATGGACGTGTTTGTCCCTGCAGAGCGGTGAAAGTCGGCTCAGTGGCGGCAAAAAAAAATGCAAATGGTGATAATTCTTAAAAACCAAAAACAATAGATCCTCTGATCCTTCAACAAGTCTATTGACCAATCAGCGGGGTGCAGTGTGTCTGGCTCCACCCATCATGGATCAGTGTGCTACGTACTTAAATGCAAGGGTGACCAAAGTCAGGATCTTTTGCTAACATTTCACAGCTTTTGGCGATCTAACGGCGAAAAAAAAATAGTTGTGTAACATGCAGAACTGAACTGCTTAGTGGAAATGAGGCTTATAAAAACCCCAAAATGCTTAAAATGTGCTGAAGCTTTGAGCACATTACTGTATTCAGCACTTGCTACAGGTAAATAGCTGACTGCATTTCACCGCAACTTTCCGGTACCATGTTGCCCTCTTGTGGTGTGAAGTGTGCAATATGAGGCGCTGGTGTCATTCGGGTACCCGCAAACTGGCCCTGTAAATCACAAGACTGGACATTTTGATTTTTTTTTTTTTATAAACATACTGAAACAAGTGTTTCCAGCACAATGAGGAACATGTCAAAGCCCTGAGCTTCGTACATCCGAGCATCCACCCGGGTTCCTCCCCTCCTCTCTGCATTGCGCTGTCCTCTCTGACATGTCTGCGTCTGTGTGTTGGTGTGTCTGTCCTGCAGCTGGAGGAGGAGCTGCTGGGTCTGCAGAAGAAGCTGAAAGGCGTGGAGGATGAGCTGGACAAGTACTCCGAGTCGCTGAAGGATGCCCAGGAGAAGCTGGAGCAGGCAGAGAAGAAGGCCACAGACGTGAGTGAAGAGGAGCTGCTGCCGTCCCGAAACCCGTCCGGGAACCGGCACCAAGGCCGTTAGATATGAGTTACTGCGTGGTAACTTTACACCACCGGCCACATTAGTGGAGCTACAAACCGGCAGCTTCAAGATCCTGTTTATAAAACATGGCGCAGGGCTTCCTCCCCCCACCTCACAAGTTCAGGCTGGTTGCGCTAAATTCCCGGTGTCACCATCACCAGCAGTCCCAGCGCCAGCAGCTGTAGCAGAGACGTCTGTCATGACTAGTATCGGGTTCTACTAACATATCATAAACGTTGTCAGCGCCCTCAGGCAGATGCATCTATTACAGTTAACCTGGGACCTTTGACCAGCAGGGTCTGCAGTCCCTGGAGTCCCTTGTTTGGAACCGGCCTGGACGGACGCTGATAAACAGATATCGCGGCGTAAACTATGCGCCATTAATAACCTCCGTTTCCTAAACTCTCTGGTCTCACACGGTCTCAGATCATGTTTAGAGTGAACTGGACGCCCACGTCACGCCAGTCAGTGATTCGGATGGTCAAGGGCCTCCCGGCTGCTCGCTCTTCACTGCATGCCAGGAAAAAAACGGAGTTTATTGCCAAGTGCACAGTGAGCACGGCAGCGCTCTTCTCTGTCCTCACTAAGCGACCCCGTCTGTGTTTTCAACATAACTGCCCACCCCTCATTAATGTGTGTGTGATTTAAATCCGCGTGCACACGTCCCGAGAGAAACCTCCCAATTTGGGGGAGATCAGCGTTAGGAGGTGTTTGATCAAGCCATCTTTCATGCCTCCGTGTGGCTGGTAAGGACAAAATGACCAGGAAGAATATTTAATTGATATTTTTGTTCATTTGAATATGGACTTATAAACAAGGATAGGACAGAAGTGCAGACATTTAAAGGGTCCAGATCTTCAACCAAATAAGTAGCTTGAGGGAGTACATGTGGGTCTTTTAACCACCCACCTTGTCAGCCAGGTTGCTGGTTCCATCCAGCTGGGTCTGAAGTCCCAATCAGCACTCAGTCCCTCCATAAATCAATGAGTCGAAAATGCGATAATTATCAAACTTTAAACGCAAGAAATCTGATCCAGCATCACTGATCTGACCCACAGAAATATCACAAAAGATGCAATTGCATTGTTAATGATATGTTTTTGCAAAAAAAAAATCAAGAAATATTAGAAATTCAATAATTTTATTTAAGCAAATGTACTTGATTTCTTAAAAAAAGGTAGCAATGATGAAAAAATTTGCAAAAACACACAAGAAAATGACTAGTAAATTTTATATCTTGTTTTCATACATATATTTGTAATGTTAATAGTCTTGCTGTTTGTTTTTGCCATTTTTAAGTCATTCAATATTTTTTGGTTAATTTGCTAATCACCTCTACTCCACCTTATTTGTTTGATTTTGGTCAAAAACATGGTCAATTATAATTAGAAAAAATTTACCTGAAGACTAACAAAACATTAAGAAAAAACAAAAACAAATAAGTAAACCAAATCTTGTAAAAACAGAAAAAAATACATTTCTGTTTATATAAACATATATGTTCGGGTGAAATTATCAGAAATTACGATCTGAAATACTTTATTAATCCTGGAGGAAATCGTATGGTCACAGTTGCTACATGCCAGCATAAATATAAAGATATAAGGAAGAAAGTACCAAGAGATAACAAAGAACATTACAAAAAAAAGAAATAGACACAATATGAACAATTATCTAAACAAGTCAAATATGTAGACAAATCAATAGTAACTATAGTAAGTAAAAGTATCAGATATCCCATGTTTTTAAGCATTTAAAATAAAAATTGAACTATTCTTTGCTATTTTTAGGATAGTAAAGAATAGCTCACTTTGAGGACCTCTTTCTGAGGACAATAAATATAATACGGACTAATACAGTTTATTTGTGAGACCTCATACTTTTGTTTAGTCCTCACAAACCTGCACTCTTCCTGGTCAAAGGGAGTATTAAATGTTTCATCTGTTCAGGCAGAACCCACCAGCTATTAAACATCCTGTCTAACTGGATGAAAGAACCTTAGACCTCAAACCGTGGTGTCGTTGTTGATGATTAATAGAAATATTTGCATTGACGTCCGCACATTTGCGCAATTACCATCATCTCGGTGGTTTTGTTTGACCAATGAGCTTTCACTCGCTGCATGGTGGCTGCGGCGCTCATGGCGGGCCTCCGCGAGTTGTGGCGCTCGTGACCAATTATAGTGCGAAATATTAAAGCGACACGGGGGGAAAGAGTCGGGCGCTCATCTCCAAAAATGGAAAAAGAATCCGAGCAACGCGTGAATTATGTTTATGCCTCCAGTGCTCGGGGGCGTGTGCGCGAACATCTCTGCGCGCGGCAGGAGGCTTGGCGGGGAAAAAGTGTTTACCGCCCGGAGCCGCTTGCCGCTCCGAGCGTGTGCGCTCGCTGTGCGACCGCAGCTGGATTAGCAGCCATGTGGGGCCTGTTTTTTTTTTTTTTTTTTTTTTTTT
>CAAKHG010016351.1:0-14340 GCA_901007715.1 Dactylopterus volitans | reverse complement strand
AAACCAAACCCCCCCCCCCCCCCGCCGGAAACTCTTGCACGGATGAGGCAACCAGCTATATTCTTCAACTGTTCAGAAGATCTTGAGCCTCTTTGGGGAAACATCTGGTTCGGTTCCAGCTCAAAGCGTTTGTGCCCGCACCACCGCGGACAAACCAGAAGTACTCACGGATGACAGCTACAGGCGCGGTCTCGACGCTTTGTTCCAAAGCAACAATAGCGGTTCCTTAAGAGGTAGGTGGCGATGTCGCCTACTCATAAATGAACTGCAGAGTGTGTTTTTTTTTTTTTTTGGTTTTTTTTTCTTCTTCTCAGGAAAGCAATTAAAGCCACCAAAAGCCTTCCTCGATGTTTTTGCTCCTCTCCCGTTTGAGGCTGGCCTGTCATAGACAATCATCCAATCACATGTCAACCACTTTTAACTGTTTCCATGGCCTACTTTCCCATACGCTCACCTGGGAATAAAATCATTTGGTGTGTCAGGGTGGCAATGTCAGGCTGAAGATGGAGATGCGATATATTTTTGTCAGATATCACGCTATGAGAAATCAAGAGGGCACGTTTATGACAGAGGCTCTGAGGTCTCGCAAAACACATATTTATAGACGTATTAGTCATTTACAGGATAATAATGAATGTTAGAAGGAACTCGTGCCAAGTCATAAAGTTGTGGAACTGATTCAGTCATGTCAGTTACACACTAATGACTTTAAGAGGAACGAAGGTGTTATTTCCTTATGAGAATGACACCGGAAAAAAAAAAATCTGGATTTTTCTTTTTTTTTCCTCTTACCCCAGAAAACATGGTATTCCCAAGCTGTTTACATGGCTAATAAAGATGAATATTCAACCATTATTCCCGCTGAGGGAAAAGTTTTCCAATAGCGGTTGACTTCGCTCGCCCCGCTGCGGCATTTTGCGCATATCCACAAACCTGCTGTCTCTCGTAATCTTCAAAATTCTTTTGGACGTGCGTCTCCTCAAACAATGACTTATCAAAGCGCAGCTGGCTGGCTGTGCACAACACATGGCGACGACTGACTGAGAACAGCCAGGAGGCCATGCGGTGCAAACCGTCGCGCGCAACCCCAACCCCAGACGCTTAATCCGAGTGTGCCGAATACATGTCGGAAGAATGCTCTCAAAACCAGAAGAATATCCCAAACGTCCTCGGGTCATGGGGTCGGCGCGGCACCACCATGCTGTGGCAGGGGGGGGACCAAAACAAGGCTAGCTCAGAGACGCCTCTGCTCCTCCTTTGAGGCCAAACGTTATCGTGCCAGAACTGCGGCCGCACAACAATTTTAGGCAGCATCAGAATGAGGAATAAATTGCCTTGAGTCATCGGATTCCTATTAGGGAAAATGTTTGCGGAATGACTGGCGGCGATACCAGAACCACTTTTAAATGGTCAGAAAAGATGAAGGGGAAAAGCGATTGAGGCATCAACCCCGTTCCAAGACTTAATCTGACTGTCAACAATGTTAGCTTGTGATCGGGGTCTCCAGAGCGGCGCGCACTGCACGCCATGCTTTCGGGAGGGAAATAGAGTAATAGCAGGAACCTGATAGTGCTTAGACGGTCAATTCAGCATTTCATCAGAGCCAGGAATGTTCTGCCTAACTGCTGAGGAAGGCAGCAGTGCTCTCACTCTTTTGTTTTGGTATGCATGTGACGTCATGGGGTTATTGGAGGCTGTGTTTTTTTTTATTATTTTTTTTCCCGAACCCCGCGATCACACGGCGATGCTGGTCGCCCCGCGACGGCGACACGCGGGCGCGTCCCCTCTCTCCGCTTCGTCCCGGGTGAGCTCCGCCAATGTGCGTTCGATTTTGCAGTCTGACCCCGGGATCGGGCGGTAATTTTCAGAACGAGTTCGCTCCCCATTAGAAGTGAGAAGAGTGGTGGAGCGACAGAGGGCAAAGTGGGAGAAAGCCGAGGAATAAAGATAGATGGGATGAGAGGAACAGAGAGAGAGAGAGCGGGAGAGAGAGGGAGAGAGAAACGGCGAGAATGAAGGAGTGTTTTGGTTGATGTGAGCCAAATGACAGGCGTTGGGACACGAATGTGAAAACTTAATGGGCCTGGCCTCTGAAGTGGGCCTCTCCGGTAAAATGAAAAGCCTGTGGAGCTGGCTCCTGTGATGGATGAAGCGCCGAGCTCGCCGGGCCCTGACAGATTCTGGGAAAGCGCCTGAGCCGTCTCCGGTCTTGATAAAGAAACAAGAGAAGAGCCAGCGCCGCTCGACTCGCTCCCGAGGTGACAGGGGAGCTCTCAAGTGCGGTGGATTTGCCCGGCAAGACGGGCCATTATCGGCGAAAGCTGGATGATGATAATGTCATTTGCTCTCCAAAGGAAAAAAGAAAGAAGAAAATAATTAGATGAATACTTCAGCGTGTTGAAATACTAAGGTCCACGTGGGCGTCAAAAGGTGCTAGCAGGAGAACACCGATACAGGGCGAAAGCCCGCGTCCCCCCGCTCAGGTTCTGCCTTCAATCTGGTTTGTAATTGGTACCATCTCGTCTCTTGTCTCAGAGTGACATCATCCGAGTCATGGCAGAGGCGATGGAGACCAGATGGTGAGGGGATGGTGACGGGCCACTCCTGAGCCGCTCCTCTCTTCACCTTTCGTCCATGTGGTTTTCTATCTGTCCTTTGCTTATCTCATCTGTCAGACTGCCGGGGTTTCAGCCCCCTCTGCCGCGCTGCCATCAAAATGTTCTGTTTCTCCTTTTATTGCCTTCGGTTTCCAATACAATTGCTGAAGGCAAAAAAACAAAAAAACAAAAACATCAATGCACATTCACTTCAGGTCTGTGATTGATCGTCTGGGATCAGTTGTCCCTTTGTAGAATAGATAGATTGACTTTGGCCTCAGCACATTCTGTTCTGATTTTACTAAAGTGGCTTGTGGTGGTCCGCTCCTTCAGCGGACCTTCGACCTCTAATTAACACCCTCCCTGCCCGCCCCTCCCCCACCCTCTATCCATTTACAAATAATGATCGAACGCCAGCCAGCAAGGTCGAATCTCTTCAACCCCACACACTCTCGCGTACGAACACGCGCGGGCCAAACTGCATATGAATCCTTGGGGCCGGTGTTCATTTCAGATTCCTGTTAGGATCCATCCACCTCATCGATTTCACCATCTCCACTGATTAGGCACTTGAGGAGAACATAGCAGCGCGCCGATTGCCTGATCAGAAAGACTTGCCCCAAAGGACGAGTGTTACAAAGCGAAGGAAGACGTTCAAGAGGGACAAAAGGTTGGTAAAAGACCACCCACCGGTGCCCCCCCCCCACCACCACCTCCGCTTCAATGTCTCTACATTTGTCAGGCTTTTCATTCTTGCATAACACCATGATAAAGTAAGTTTTAACACTATAAATATTTTTACTTTTTCTTTTTTCTTTTTAATCAATGAGCCTTTTTTTCCAGGTAGTGGAACACAAACACGGCTAGTTGTTTAGATTTCTAGGCAGGCTTTTTTTTTTTTATAGCAAGCAAACATATTAAGCCAACATCACCTTACTGATTGAAAATAAAAATAAACATCTTGAGGAAAAAGTCAGTATATTAATCAATGTAGAGGAAATGGGAGCAAGTAAGCAGCATTTTTCTGACTGTGGTGTCCGGCTAGTTAGCCTCGAAAAGGATGTTAACAAAACCCCGCTTGTCTGCGTTTCCAGAGCTGTTCTTTTATCAAGTACTGTGTTATTACTATAACTTAACAAATAAAGGGCTTTTGGGATGGGCGTTTAGTGATGTATTTTGCAAAAATTAGTGCCGTCTTGAGCAATGTTGGCTGCTTTGTTTCCCCGATTCAACAAAAAAAGCTCAGCTGCTAAAATTCGCCGCGTTCCAGTCGACTGATGAAATCCAGGACTGCTTCTGATATAAAGTAGAGAAATATCCAGTGAGTTATAGCGGTGAGCAAGGATTTATGGTTTTCCTTGGATGTAACACTTACTACAGTGGGTAGTAAGCCAGTAAGCTGGGCATGCTAACAATTACTGCTCACATTAGGGGAGTTGCACAGTATCTAATTAATTCCTTACACCTTCCTTGTGTTTCTGCTTTTGGAAAGGCTAAAATGTATTTTTTTTTTTTTAACCAAATTGTTCAGTTGTTGTTTTTTTTTTTTGTTTCTTTTTACTTCAGCCCCATGCACAATGCTCTGACACATGGAGATATCCAGGTTCGCCAAGTGGTGCTTATGGTTAGCTGCTAAGCTTGGACAAATCCCTTTTGGTGGCAGGGGAAGGGAAAGTCAATTGATGGTAAGCTTAAAGGCGGAGTCACTTGTTGCCCTCGGTTTCAGCTTCTCCGTCCCATTGGTTGACGCCGCTTGTGCGCAAGATAGGATGATCAGCAGTGGTATTTTGCGTGGAGTGGCTGTTAGTTAGCTTGTAGCGCTTGCTGCCTCCTCCACTTCTGCACTGGCTCTCTGCCGCAGTAGCGTCTTCCTCCTGAGATTAAAAACCCAAACAGACCCCGGCGATGTGACGATCTCCTCTGGTGGCGGCCGTGGTCAAACGCGAGACGCGCCAGCGCCGCGCCGTTATTGGCCGCGCACGACTTCGACCCGAAACAAGGCATTGTAAAATCCACCCAAACAGCCATGGGGAGCTTTTCCCCAAGCAGCTTCCAACCAAGCTGCCGCATCTGGGTGCACCGCCGCTATCGGCACGAGGGGTAAACGCGGCCCTGGCCAAGACGTGAAATTACAAGGGAAAGAATTTGCGGTCTGTCGCAGCAAGTTAGATGCTTTTATTTGAAGTTTGGCGAGGTAGCTAATGTCTCCAATGCGGCCCAGTAGCGTGAGCGCCCCTTACTGCTTATTGTCTGGAGCCGTGATGTGTGGCTCCATCCATGTCGCTTTGCTTCCCATCTGCAGATTTATGGCTGGTGTGTGTGTGTGTGTGTGGGGGGGGGTTAGTGCATGCAGAAGGGACAACCACAGACAGCTGAATTTGACAAAAGTCTATTAGACTAGAATTACTGATTTCCTCTTTAGAGTAAAGCGGTGCAACAACAATGCCTCTAAATAATACCCCAAATCAAAGGATTTGTGGTACATGGCCTACAAAGCGGTAGGACTTGTTCCGCTCAGCGATTTCAGACCTGAAGGGCAGAGTGCAGACACAAAGCCCGTCTGTGCCCGCGACACAGATCACATGCAACAACCTGGAACTGCTTCTAAACACACAGCCAAGACCACAGAAGTGGATCCAGTCATAGCAACAGAGGGAAACTGTCCAGGCATTCTTCCCCCGTCTGTGTCAACAATGACACACCTCTGCTCCGGCTGATCCCCCTCCCTCATCCGGCTGCACCAAACCGAGAACGGGAGAGAAAAAACAGGCCTGTGTCACGCTGAAAAGCCAAAACGCTTGCAGTCCAGGCTGCTTTTATTCGAAGCGCTCCACTGTCTTGTGCAGCCCTTAATCCCAGCCTTGCTTGAGCTCCGTCTCTCTCCCTCGCTGCTCCCTCTCGCCTCCTCTCCTCTGAGGGATAAAGCAGCAGTTGAAGAAGTAGCCCACCCTAGGGGTTGAAAGCTTGTATTCCATCCAACCCTGAAAGCTGTTTTCACTCAAAACATTGTCAGCGTGCCCAAACATGTCAGAGGAAGTTATTTGTAACAAGGGGGATAGGGAACCATCCTTTAGATCTGTCATCGGGCTCTAGAGGGGAAGCTTGCAGCTCACTGGCTGCACACCTCCGCTGACCAATCAGAGGGAGGGAAAGAAAAATAAATAGCAGGCACTGTCCCTGAATGGGCGACTCGCGCCGGCGATTTCATCATCTCGCTCGCGGGTCCTGCGCCATGGCGACAGAATTCCGACAAATGGCTTTTGTTTTTCCTTCGCTCTCATTCCTCCCGGTGGTGACGCTTTCCACCACAGCACAAGTAACATCACTTTGGGGGAGCTAAAAGTGATTTTAAACTGGGTGTCGCAGCGTCTCTTTTGAAATTCAAGCTGCCTCGTCTGTTTCAGATTTCGACCTCTTATTTTTGGTGTCTGTGCGGGTCAAAACCGTAGATCCCGCGATTGTTATTGAAATCAGCAGTCGAGAGTCAGACACCCTCCCCTCCCCACCTCGAAGTCCTAAATGCCCACTTATCTCCACTCTGCCCACGTGTAACGCAGACTTACAATGTGAGAAGTCTCCATCAAAAATAAAGACCAGGAAACAGATTTTCTGCGCTCCACCCGAGCAGAGACACGGAGCTGATGAGAACAAGCAGTATCATCGAAGTCTCATGCAACACGATATTACCATACATGCGTAAAAAGCGCACAGACACCTTGTTTTTCCGACTTAAACTGACTGCGACTGAGCAACATCCTGCGAAAAGCAAAATGCACCGAGCCCAGCCAGCTCCATGGGTGTAAAAACAAACATTATTAAAAGATCATAGGCACAGGCCCGACAATAAAAGTCATCAATCAAAGGTAAGAATGGCTGCCGTGGCATGCGTGGCGTGAGGGAGGCTCGGTTGGAAAAGCATCACAGAAAATGACTCATGCTTTTCCAGATTTGTTGGTGCAGCTCCCTTGAATTTCCTCCTCCCTCATCAGGAATGTCACAGGCATCGGAGAAAATATGCCAGTGGCTGATTGTTGATCACTCACAAAGCACTGATGTGATGATTAGCACAAACAGATGCAAAAGAGGTACTGTACATGTACCATCTGGCGTGCTGAAACATGCAGGGGAGCCATGCAGCCGGCGTACATGCGAGGATTTCGACCGCTGGGGGACCGACAGGCGCTGGTGCGCATGCTCGATCGGAGAGTGGCGCGCGCGCGCGCACACACACACACACACAGACACGCGCGCACGTAGCAACTCCCTTCGGGCAAGCTGTGCCCAATCAATTGATGCAAGCATTATTCAACATGTGTGGCTAATTTGTCCCTGGCAATTCCCATCACGGTTGGATGATGGTCCGCAGACGGAGATACAACAAAACGCGGGCGGTCACATGGCAAGTCCCGACCAAACCATCGCAGCCGCAAAGACACTGGATAAATGTCAGCACTTTGACCAATCCAGCCTCCCATTCTCCTCCTATCACCGCACCAGGATGATGAATATTAGCAAGCATGTGGCTCTGCCCGAGGAAGCGGCGGAGTAATGACTGGGGCTGGACACTAGCGCATGTAGTCTGGGCTGGCCGGGGGGGAGAAAATGTCAAGCGTTTGATGTTGAACAGTAATTTCGCTACATTAACACAGCTAAATGTGCTGGAGCCTGTGGTCGGTACTACCTAGTCCATGCAAATTTGTCAGCGCAGATAGACTGACAGATCTAGGCGCGTATGTGTGCGCATACACACACTGGCTCTGTGGGTAATAGCGGCTGCATGGGTGTTAGAGGGGCGCCACTGTGGTCGGACTGGGCTGTCTGGGAGCATAAAGTGGCCTTCTCATGGTTCCCCACTTGCCTGGGTGGTCCGACTCTGGTACTGGTGTGCGTGTGCGTGTGTGTGTGTGTGTGTCTATGTGTGTATGTGTCAACAGGGATGGACATAGACTCTTCCTGCAAAGGTAAGATGAGTGAGTGTGTGTGGTGGCAAAAGGGTGGCAAGACAGCCTGGGCAGTGCCCACACAAAGAGTGCCACAAGTTTCACTGACCATCTTATTAAACACACACACGCGCGCACACACACACACACGCACACACAAACCTGGCCCCCATCCATGCGGAACAAATATTTTGACATAGACGGGCAGACGACGGGGCGTCTCCTCCGGCTCTAACTGGGCCGCTTCTGCTGCTCGGCGGGCCTCAAGCACAGGACGGTCTCGGTATGCTCAATCAGACCTGAGGAAACCTCAGCCACTTTTAGAGTCAATCAGGCCCCCACCAACCTCCAACTCCGCCCTGACGACTCGGGAGGCAAAGACCAGCACTGATGTTGAGGGTGGAGTGTGGAGGACAGCAGATTCCTTGGGTTTCCAAGTCGTGGCCAAAGTGAAAAAAATAAACACTTTCTCCTTCCAATGAGATTCCTGCAGGCAGATATACCGCTTGTCGCTGCTTTCAGTTATGCTGAAAAAAAGTGTCACTCTCTCTCTCTCTCTCTCCCCCCTGCGCCCGCTCGCTCTCCCTCCCTCTCTCTTCTCATTAGTGCCAGGCTATTTCGGTTTCCCAAAATATTTTCTAACGTCTGAAGAGCTGCTTTTATATATGTGTCGCCCTGGCAGTTTGAAAGTGACTGTGTCAGCTGAAAAGGAGCATTCACTGGCCAGAATCAAAGTGGTCTGACCACGTGAAATGCTCCTCTATTGAGAGCGAAAGGCCACCTCGGATCAAAATACAAGACATCAAATGTTTGTTGCCTTAATCGCTGGAGGTCACGTTGAAATGATCCGAGTCGTCTGAGCGGTCGTGTGAGGCGTTGAAGGAAGAAAAAGCTCTGAGCGGCGCTCCGTTATACAAGCTTTTAAAAAAAAAAAAAAACCCTCAGTCATACTTCAAGGCATTTTAATTCTATCTGTGCTTAAATCTGGTGCCAGTGGCAGAATAAAGAGCGCCGGTCCGCTGCAAGTATAGGCACAGGATTACAGGCGTATTGTAGCCGAAAAAAAATAGATTGTTTAAGGTTAGTTTTTTTAAAGCTAAAATGCGTTTTTGTTGACACCTCATCCGCAGTAACTTATTCAGGTGACACTGACTATCCATGAGTCGCCCGTACAACTCCACTACCGCGTTCAAGTAATTTTACATTTTCTTCCTAATTTTACTAGATTTATATGCACTTTTCACCATTTGGGGGCAGCACAGTAACCACCAACTTACCCATTTTTTACCTTTTTAAGTTGTAGTGAAGTCCTTTTAGCTGTCTGATGAGATTATAGACATCCAGCAGACCCAGATCAATTGGATTCATCGCTGCTAGCCTACCGCAGCCACAGCTAGGGAGCTAGCTTGTGAACACACTCATAGAGCATTTAGCCTCCAAGTAGCATTTAGCAGCTAAGTGTCTGTCTTGAGAAAAGCCCACCCTTCTCCTGGCACTCTCATACTTGGAATTATATATTTTATGAGCTGTGGCGCTGAGGCCATGACACTTTTTTCCCCTTTTTTGAATAGTATGTTGTAATATTAGCCGTACAGAGTTGAACTTAGTAACTGTATATGATCACACGAGGAGCAGATGAGGGAAATATTGATATCCTCTGCCTTTCCCCCATCTCCTGCATTACATGCCTTCTCTCCAGCTGGCTTGTTTGTCGACCTCAGTGGCTCCGACATTTGTCCCTGTTGCCCAACAACAGCGAACAATTACATTTACTAGTTTCATTTCTCTATGTGCACTGTGCGGCAATGACTATTATTATTCTCTTAAATTTTTTATTGTTCTTATTTCTTTCCCTTGTACTGTGCTCTGTCTGTCACCCCCCCTCCACTCCCCACCGCCTCCTTCCCCTTGTGTGAGGCGCTACTGTTGAGCACTTGTGTGTTTTGTGTAACATATTTTATGGGCCTGAATGCAATTCGGTTTATTTTCTCTGGAGGAGGCTGGGACTTTTGAAGGACATGGTCGCCCAATAACTGCCATCTAAACGTGATATCAGCGTCAACATGCTAAAGATAAACAGTGCCTTCTCGCTGTTTAAACCCCTCCCTTCCTCGGCGGGCGCAGGCAGAGTTAAGGGAGCACCATTTATTATTGATCACGCTTTTTTTTTTTTTCCAAATGTCCTAATTGAGTAATAAACAGTCATTCATAGACAGTCAGTGCATTAGTGTCAGCAGGAGCGCCAGGCGGACAGCAGAGGCCTATCAGTCACCATCACTCCCGAAGTGACGAGACTGATTATAGGTTATTATTAAGCTGTATTGATTACTGGCAGGGGGAGCAGAGAGGACTGGGGAGAGACTGGTGAACACTGTAGGGAGAGACTTTAATAGCTCCCTGCACTGTAGTATACCATACTTGTAATGTACAGTATCTAAAAGTCTGAAGCCGGTTGAAATGTTTACAATAAGCACACAGAGACGAGTTTGCAGGTTTGATGTCTATTTCATTTGGTGGCTTTGAAGGTAAAAGCTTCGGTCTTATGCTCTTGTTTTCATTTTAGCTTATCAAACTGTCTTAAGGTTGTTTTTACGTGGTAAAATAAAACCCATTGCTGTGTGATAAATTTAGTGTTTTTTAAATACAGTACTTACATATCTAAAGCCGAGTCTCTGCTATAGATGCTATATATTTGTTGGCTAAAACATGTCTCAGTCTTCCCACTTTACCAAAATGAGGTCGGCTGCCGCCATTTTGTGCTGGGAACATTATTTGGAGCCTGAGTCGCCATGGTAGCCGCTAGCTGTTCTGTTTACAAAACAACTTGTTTTTTTAAAGTCTCATGGAAAGGTACATCCCCGCTTGATGGTCTTATGTACAATTTCCAAATAATGAAATGCCTCCACGTCTGCTTTGAGCAATGCAATTTCAATAGGTGAGTTTTATAAAAACAAAATTCAGCCCCTTGTACAGCTGTCATGAATGTTGAAATTAGCTACCATGACCAAAACCACTTCTAACCAAGGACAGACAGTAAACATGTTTTTTTTTTCTCTGCTGTAAAGCTGGGCAAATGATCATGGTGGTCCACGGCGGTGGACTCGCCTTTTGAACAGGCCTCAAGTGGCCTTTTTAGGAACTGCAGCCTTGACACTTCTGTGTTGGCCTCTCTTGCCAGTCTCGGATGTTGCCCTTTGGTCTCTGCTCATCCTTAGTAGGAGTTTTTTTTTACTGTTAAATTTAGTTTACGCAGGACAGTCCGAAGTGACTCCATCCCTAGCTATAGCTCACACACACTTGTCAGTGTCAGGGTTTGTTTTATAGCTTTGTTGTTAGTTAGATGTTTTCTCAGCAGGAAGGGAATGTCTCTCCAGGCGTGTGTCATGGAAATCATATTTACCATCAAATTCCATCAGTGGTTTTGGGCTTTTATCACGATAATTATGGCTGCCCGTTTATTGAATAAGCTTCTGAAGTGGTAGCACTTTGAGATGCCAGAGCCACCCCGAACACACCACTTTTGGGGGCAGAGGGAACAGCTTACAGGCGTTGGAAGCCATGTGGGTAACCTAGCCTGTACCACTCTGTCCACACACATTCATAGAAACACACACACAAACCATTCTCTCCTCCAAACCAATCATTATGCCCATCCTGCCCACAGCTTGAGAGTCCTCAGGTCCACAGAACATACTTAGTTGTGGTTGAAGAAGCACTTACATCCACTCAGCGCTCGGCCATTCCCTGCCCAAGACGATGCAGTTTGGGTGTGGGGGGGGGGCCCTCTTTTACGAACTTCCTGCGATCATCCATCACCCTGCTAAAAAGAAAAGGGGTGGGCATGGTGGCCACAGTCTCTAACCTCAAGATGCCTAATGCAAGCAGCCTTTCTGGGTCAGCTCCTCAACCACCATTGCACAAGAAGTGATGCCATCAATTATTAATGCTCCACTGGGTTTAATATTTAATGGTGGCGACATGTAATTTACACTTACACTCGAGAAATCGCGGGGTACAGACCAAAATAAACAAGTGTGCCTGTTCCAGAGCATGTTAGGGGTGTAAATGAATCCTATCCGGTGGGCTCTGATTTCACTAATTTGCGCCATGAGGCAGCAACTGTGTGCTCGATTTGATTCATATCAGATAAGGTTGGAACCAGCGGATTTAAAATGCGCCAGTTATCAATTTGAACCAAATCAATTAAATTAAAAGCAAAGATACTTTCCCTTTTGGCAAAGTTAAAAACCAAGACAGCGAATATACAGTACTGCTTTTGATAGAGCCCTCACTTATGGACCAGTACATTAGTAAGGCACAGCATGGCTTCTATTCCCTATGACCTATCACATTAACCAATAGCATATGGCATGATACCAAAATAAAAAAAAATCTTTGTGGTTCTGGACCGGTGCTTCCTCACATTTTTTGGTCTAACACCTCCGCATCACATCTCTCCATTATATCTATCTGTCTACATGGTTGCACAGTCCCAATTTTCTTACATTTCTAAATCCAGAGGTCATTTTTAATCTGGAATAAAGCAAAACAGCTGTATTATCACACAGCGGCAGCTTCAGCCAAGAAGGTCTCAACCGCCACAGTTTGCCAGTGACTCAGCTGGACGGAGCTGCAGGGGCGAGCGGGGAACTACAGCGAGGTGGTGAACTTTGAGTTAACACCTTTTAGGGTTACGGATGATGTGAACATGTGTTGCGAATTTGAGGGGGCTGCGCGCTGCCATTGGGAGCGGCAGAGTGACCTTTGGCCTGTGTAACACCTCCTAATTTGTCGCGACGAGAAGTTAACGAGGCCCGTTGGGGAAAGGGTTATTATAAGTGAGCGCGCTGGAAGCCTTGCTGCACAGACCTGGAGGCACTGGGTGTATATGTGACAGAGGCTGGACGTGATGACACACTGTTTTATTCCACTCTGCACAGTAGACTCCGCAGACAATGAACTAAAAGGGGCCATCATAAGCTCGGGAAAAGTTTGCTTTTATTTTGAAAAAAAAAAAAAAAAAAGAGGCAGCAGCACTGCAAGTAGAGCAATCTGTGGGATACAAGGTGTGAAAAAGAAATTCTACTTTAAACAGGTGTGGCCCCAGAGACAATGTTCCAATTAGCATCCTGTCATAATGTCTGAGGAGTGCCTCCCTCAAATCTGTTTAACCGACAACAGAATATAGGTCAAAGAACATGACACTGATCTCGCCGGTTGCCCTAAATGCCTGTTTTTACAACTCGGGAGTGACATAAACCGTACATATGAATATGATGTAGATATAATGTCGTGTGTGTCTGTTTGCTTAACAGTTAATACACCATGTTCCATTTCCGCCACAGGGGATCTCTCAGTCAAGACAAGAACAGAAGCAGTAGACGGCGCCGTGAAGCAGCGTGGGACCGCGGGAGCTGTCGTCGTCGTCGTCGTCGTCGTCAAGCTGTCGCGTCACTCCGTGGACTGCGTAGGCTCAGCGCAGCGTGGCCACACTGTCACACATGTCTGTCACCCAGCTAGCATCATGACAGCAAGACATGGAAAGGAGATGTCTGCGCATAGCCTCACTCGTCCAGGCCATGGCTATCTCAAGGAAAATGAGGCAGGGCAACTGGAGAGGGAAGTCTAAGCGTCGTCATTGTGCAAACAATTTGCAAAAAAATCAACCCAAAACAAAAAAACAAACAAAAACAAAACAAAACTGTGAAAGAATATCCTGGATCAGCAGCTAAATTTATTGGTTTCCTCCCCAAGCTAAGCCCCGCCCCTTCAACAAGAACCTCAGACCTATACAACACCTGTAGCTAACATTGCGCGGCAAATTCAGCTGTGAGGCTTCCCAGTGCTGTTAACCATGGTCAGATCAATCATCCTAAATGTTACCGTACAATGCTGCGTTGGCGTGCACAGCAGTGGGGTGGCTGAAGGGGACTGAGGCCATCTGTTGCCTTGATTAACATAACAGACTTCTATGCATTTGAAAATTGTTTGAAATATATTTGGCAGTTCAACAGGAGATAAGTCAATTCTTTCTTTCTTTCTTTTTTTTTTTTTACATTTCAACATCAAATGTTAACATCACATATTTAGGGACACTTGAGAGCAAAACGCCAAAAGTAGCTCACATGTCCAACCATCCGCCGGGTCGCCCTGTGATCACACGACTTTTTCTTTAAGTTCACCTCTTGTGCACCCAAAGCAGCGAAACCACACCATATGCTTCCAGGGCAGCGTGCTTACCACTGATAAACATTCCACAGACTGTGGTGGAAACTGAGTTTTTAAAAAGCTGCTGTGTGTGCTTTTGTCAGCCAGGAGCCCTTGACTACGGCCCGGGAAGGAATGCATGTAAAGCTGTGTGGCTTTGAAGGGCCCTTTTCAGCCGCTGCACCACTGGAGGGCACTGCTCCGTCTGTCTTTGCACAGAGTGCTCTTTGTCTGAGGAGGCTTTTGCCGCAGATCAGAGGGAGATTATCGGGGACAAAGTCAGGTTATCTTAGATGTTTACCAAATTATCCTTTGCGTGAGGTAGGCGGATGCCTCTGAAGCGCTGCGGAGTGTCGCCATGGCGCTACAGTGGGCACAGGATGATCCCTGAAACACCTGGTGCGCCTCCGGGTTTTTCCCCCGAGCTGGCGATGAGGAGGACGGCATTTTTATGCTAAAGCTAAAGGGCGCTGCTGTGGCGTCAAGTGCTTTTCTGCTCGCCGAAATGAAAAACAACGCACAAATACCACACACCATGAAGCCTCCTCTACCATAAAGCTTGCAGGCATGTTTTTCTATTTCCTTTTTTCTTTTTT